>JARQTJ010000107.1:0-88929 GCA_030142635.1 Trachelus troglodyta | reverse complement strand
TGACGGGTTGGCGTCGGCATCCCTTACTGCGCTCTCTAGGACTCCTCTAGGCTCGTGCTGCTCCACTTGGCGTACGGGTGTCTCTTTCCAATCAGCCTCCGACGGGAAGACTTTCGTCTTGGGAGTGACGGAGGCTGGAGGCGGAAATTGAAGATTCGTTAGGACCCGATCACGTGCATTTCGCACTCTAGACTGCTTAGTCCGGTCCTTTGCATTTGTCCTATGTTAATTGTCATGTTTCTCACGATTCTTCCACATCTACGTAAACTTTTCCCTGAGCCCTTCTGCCTGGGGCCTTCGGCCCATTTAGCGCCGTCACCCCCTACACCCCTCACCCACTACCTTAACTTCCGAAAACGCGCAATCCCGCGAGTCTATTTAAATCGCTGCATCGCAGTCGGTCGCGATCGCGCGCGAAAATCCGCCTGTCGATTCAGTCCGCAATAAGCAAGCAATTAGTCTAGTGAACGTATCGCGAGTGATGATCTGGACCAATTCCCCATACGCAAGGACCATTGAGAACCAGACGAAGATCCTATGGTGAGTGACCATCTTCTCTCTTTTCAACTCGCCATAAACATTAATGCAAGCGACAATATTGAAAGCTAAACAAAACCTGGACCAATCCTCGATTTCTTAACACCTGTTAATCCATTATCATCTAATTACTTAACACACACAATACAGGTACTCCTTACCTCCCATAGACCCACCCTTATTATTACCCATCCGATAACTCTATAAACTATACATAATTCCCATACACTATAGTGTACAGGTACATTGATATTCACTCAGCGTGCGTCTCGCGCTTAAAGAAACCCCCATAAGCCTCGACTGTAAGTCTTTTATGCAAAACCTCCCCTAAAATCGGACAGTGCAAATTGAATTATCGACAAGTCAAACAAACCGATTATAAGTACACCACTTGTAAGGGTTGTTACCAGGCTATCGCGCACCAGGGGCGGAGTGGGCGGGGGGCCTGCGCGCCCCGCAAAGTAGAACGATCCTAAAAGTGGCTTAAGGATTTTCCCAAAGGTGCGATAGAACAAAGGCGCGTTTCCAAGGAACATCCGGGACACCTCCTTGGCACACTAATTACTTGCAAATCCCGTTCGAACATATCGCACCCCATAAACCCCGGGCAAACGAGGGATTACCTTCGAGGGATTATAACGGGCGTCCTTGATTTCACCCTTTCTCCCAGCGATCCTTACCGAACACAGCAGGTGTCTCAACGACGTCGTGACGCACCGCGTCCCTCCCCTCCGCCGCCCCTCTTCCCACTTTTACTCCTTTACCTCATCTACAATAAACCTCCCTTCTTTACCGGTCGTAACTCACGGACGATCTCTTTCGGCCAATTTGACTCACCGGCTAATTCGCCGTAACGACCCCCCCCGTTTATTGCGCCCGGTTTTAAAATTACGAGAAAAGAATAAAAATCTACCTCGTCGGAGACAACTGGGACGATTCGATTTTATTAGCTTCCGAATTACGCGATTATTATTTATGGACGAAACGACGCGGAATGTGTTTAAACACTTGGCGATTGGTGCAATAGTAAGTGGGTTTTGGGGATTCGATTGGATTGAAAATTTGGAAATTTTGTAGGGATCGAATTTGATATTTTCTTTTATTTTGATTTTTTATTATCTCTGAAATTTCTCTATCGGTATGACGTAATGGAATGCCTGACATCGATCACTCACAGCCACGCGTCATCGCGCAAAAGCTTCAGGCTTGACCCTGAATTATTCAAAGGGTTTTCGAAGAGACACTGGATGAGGAGTTCATAAAATTTTCAAAAAGCCTGATTGCCGTGGTTCAACAGAAAAGACTTGCCATCTAAGCTGGCTACTTTATAAGCTCGCTATACGGGAGTCAACATTTTGAAAAGTAACAAGGGGTGCGTTAGAGATTTTATATTTTCTTTGGAAATAATTTAAATTGCACGTAAACACTGAAAATAAGGTACCCAGTGAAATCGTGTTAAATTGTCGCGCGAATAATTAAATAAAAGAAATATATATGGTACGAACCCGCTAACTCTTAAGCGCCGTGAATCCGCAGTCACGGATTTCAAAGTCAGTCGTGCACAACGGCACGAGACAGGAACGCTGTGAACTAGGCATAAGGTTGGGTGGTCCCCGTCCTTTCCACGTCTTCTTATAGAATCTTCGTGATCCGCGACAGAGACGCGTCTGTTCGATTTAGAATCAATCGAGTGGTCGATCGATCGATTATTTTTCCAATTATTGAAAATCCAACAAAATTATTAATAGAAATAAATTTTTATATTTTTTTTCACCTCCAAAGAAAATCTACCGCGCACAACGCAGTCCAGGGCCGTAGCATACCGTCTTTCATTCTCCGATAAAGACAATTTCCGGCGACGGAATTTTTCTTTTCGATCGCCAGTGTTGCCAACCCTAACCCATTTCGGATGGTGTGTTTTCATGTACCGCGTGACGCACGTCGAATCCCGCGATGCATAATCGATCAAGGACCATTCTGTGAACCCGGGGACCCGGTCCTAGATCTCTTCTCCCTCGATTTCAAGGGATGTAAAGGGTGTTTAAACCTCCGCAGGGTTTTAGAGCCTGCGTGGCGATTCGTAACAGTCGCGGCACAGGAGTCAGCATAATGCGGAAATCATGTCGCGTTTCCGGAAGCCAGAGTTAGCGTATACACATCTGCATAGGGTCCTCCGTATATAAGCATATACAACTATGGTTTACTATATACCTCGGTGTTATATAATTGAAATATATATCATTCGCGCTAACACCTTTCGAACCAAGAGTCCGAATACACTATAGTACGTGCGCTCCTATATACATATATACACCTACGTCTCCTATAGTTTTATACGCGTTCGCAGAGCCCGACGCCGGTGCTTTACGGCCACCATTTTTCCTCGCACGTCAGCACGACGCTAGGCGTCTACGCGGACCCACCGCCCTGAAGGGAGCGGGTGAGATTAAAAAAAAAGGTAAAATAAAGGAAAACAAAAAGTACTTCAGGCGGTGTTAAATAAAAACAAAAGCCAACGTAAAATTGGTACAGGTTATCGTACGAGGGTGGAATTTTTCGAATTTTTTATTTTCTTCGTTATTCTTTTTTCAACCCCCCTCCCCCCCACTTTTTGTATTTTAATATACGAATTTTTTAAGTCTCGTGAATTATAACCACCTACATCTACAATGCTTAAGGGAGGCTTTTGACCGGAACCAAAAATCGGGGGGGTTAACTACCCCTAAGGTCGTCCCGACGGACCGACGAAGAAACGAAAGATCTTTTCAACCCCTTCGCTTCATGGACCGGCGAATCGCCGTGGGTTAAGCTCGCTGCTGAATACCGAATTCTCAACTGTGTTTTGGGGGTTGACTTTTCCATAGTACCCCACTTGGCGCTTACCCCTTGGGGTAATAAAACGGCAATTTAATTCATACACTTGATAAACGCCATGCCGCCACGCGAAGCGGCCCAAAGTCAAACGAACGGAAGGGGCCATTTTGCAAATCATCACTTCCTCCCTTCTGCGTGTCTGCTGGCTGTGTAGTACGTGTGCTGTGCCATACGCACACCCGTATGCGTAGACCAAAATCGTTGCTGGGCTGCGTGCGAAAGTTTCGTGCGTAAAATCCACACCGTGAAACTAGAGCCACCCCTAAAATTTGCCTTCGCCATTATCGAGTGTCTTATCGTCCCGCTACCCCGACGGAATCCCTTAGCCATAAAATACGTATACGGCATCGTATAGAGGCTTATGAATTTTCATCCCCTATTTTTTTAGTAGAGAAACGAACAGTTAAAACCTCGGGGATAAAATGTCCACAGCTTTTGAGTGGGAATTTTTAAAAATATTATATTCATTAACAGAAATCTAATCGCCCGCCACCCATCACCCACCCTTAAAAATTTCTAGGTCGCAAAATCAATACCAATCGACCCCAGCGTCAGTGCGTAATAAAATCTTTGAATTTCATAAGCCCGTCGATCGAACCATTTGAGAACCTATGTGCGCGTCCGGCTGGCCCCCGACAGGGGTTGAAACGCGAAGGGGGTTTCGGAGGGTTTCGGGGCTGAAAGAGGACCAGAGGGGTTGGTGGCATTCATCGCGATGCAGATGGCTTCCACCCCTAGCGACCCGGGGTGATGCTGCGTTCACGCGTGTTAGTTCCCCCCCTTCGTCTCCCTCCCCTGTATATACTATATACATGCCTGTATATACATATAGCCATGTACGAGCATCATACGCACATGCGTGTCTAGCCAATCCCTGGAAAGGGTGGTTATGTATAAGAGAGATGCAATCTGGTCCAGGTTACTTGGGTATGGTCCATTATAGATATACGTATCATATACAGAAAAAAAAATTCTCGCAAATTTTTCCAGAATCGATCGAAGTTTTAATAAAATTTTATTGGTCGCCCCGATCGTTACCGCGAATCACGAATCGAGCGTCGCGACGCTCGTGCGTCACGTCTTGATCTCTCAGGTGCGGAAGGGAGTAAATTTCTTTCGGGGGTCTTCAGACGATGCCCAACGCCAATAATGCCGTAGCGGCAGTCGCAACGAGGAGCCCGAAGCCGGTGATGCACAATGGGTCTCCTGCATGCGCGATTTCTTCTGGGTCAAAACTCAGAGCCCGAAGCGGCGAACAAAACGAAAATGGCGTCTCGAATTTAATCCAGGATGCTCGACGTAAGAGAAGCGTGCGTATTGCCATATACTCTGGCGAGGTGCTACAGGGGAAGATCTCTCCCTTGCATTTACCTGTCACCCGTATGACGATCCTGACGAGGGTTATATACCCTTCGCACGGTATCCGTCCCTCGTCCTTGACGCGTCTCTTGGGCTGGCAGAGTTTCGTCCCTTGCGAATTTAAAAAAAAAATCTTACGCAAGTCCAAAAAAAAAGTGTAACGCCAGAGTCAGCATCCCTACGAGTCTGGGATCGACGTTGAATAGGAAAAAATTTGACTGCTTTTACGAAACGACAAAATTTTTTGGAAAAATTTCAATTATAATAAAATCATCCCTTATCGATAACAATTTAATTGCTCTTTTTCGTAATCCAAATTGTAAAAGTCGATCCAACTATTAACCGAGAGCTGCCGTTACTCCGTGTACGATCAACCCAGATACTGTATAATCGCGAGATTTTCAGGTTAAAGGTCGAATAACTGTCTCGAAATAATGATAATATTTTTTTTATATTTAACTTATCGATTTTATCAGTAACAACGATTTCACCGTACGAGGACAGATGACATTTTGAATTTGGCGAACGTGAAACCACTTAGCATGCGTCCAAGGATCTCTCTCTCTCTCTCTCTCTCTCTCTCTCTCTCTCTCTCTCTCTCTCTCTCTCTCTCTCCCCTCTCCCCCCTCCCTCTCTCCCTCTTTCTTTCTCTCTATCTCTCTCGCACACACGTCTCGCGTGCACGGCAAAGCAATGCACGAGGCACACCGGGATACGTGTCAAACTGACAATTTGCATATGCACGACCGTGTGTCGTCTTGTCTCGTCTCCGTTATTTCTTTGATCCCTGTACCCCGTCCCCCCGAACCCCCCTTTTCGATTGTTATTAAAATCTCAGCCAGGCGAAACGTGTGTCGCGTCCGATTGTCATATACCTCGTCCTAGACCCCGGCACACGGGAATAGCCTCGTACATGAGATCCAGAGACTAAGTTACACGGTTAGGTTAGGTTATAGGTAGACACTGTATATTCACGTGTCTCGTGTGTATACAGGCACGGGATATTATTGCCACGGGCTGTACACACATATATATATATGCCCTGTACCACAGGGTGAGACTCGAAATTGGCATAAATGAGATTGATACGACTTTAAGTTACTCCTGACGAGATGCGATGAGCTCACTTGAGATTCTAGTCTTACCACTTGTCACGCCACTTTGTAACGGGATGATCGTTTCGTTTGTTGTACACCGGGACGTCGACGCAGACGCGGACCACGACGCTGGACGTCTCCTTCTATACGTTTCACTCTGTATAGCTATAGGCATATGTATACGCACCGATGCAACTTCGCTTGCATCATTCGATTTATAGCATATTGAACGCCTGGTGATCGCACGTGTGTACGTATGGGGGATGAAAATTTTATTATAATAAAATGATTTTATAGGAAAGACGTGGGATATGCATATTTATTTATATTTATTATTATTTATTTTTAATTATGATTATCAGTGACGTCATACGTGGACAATGTTTTCATTCTCAAAAGCGACCGTTACGTAGGCACTGCCAATGCATTCACGTTCTGGCACATACTTATGGGCCAGTAGGGTTACCGGGGATGGTTTCAGCTTCGGTAGTTGGGCCTTGTCGATATATTATATCGCATGGTCTTACGTAGGGTATATAGGTGTATTCTAGATTTATACCAGCGAGCGGGAATTTTTGTCTGTTGCGGTATTAGTGGGGCCTTAATGTACGTGTGTGTTTGCTGGTAGGAAGAAGCGTTATGTAGAACAAGTAATAAAATAATTTTAACGACCTACTTGAATTATGTGCGGTACAAATAATAATATCTGCCGCGCACGCATCCCTGCAATAAATATCAGGAAGGGCCTTATATATGTATATAGAGCTTAGCTCCTGTCCTCTACCGAACCCTGCGAGCCGCCCTTCGCACGAAATCTGGGCCCCTCCCGTATAAGAGCGCGACCGTATTTGGAGCACGGGGCCTGCTGCTGCCTGTGGGAGCCCTGCGAATCGGGGCCTTATAGAGTGCACAGAGATTCTCAACTCATTTTTCATCCTTGAAGCTTATATGGATCGTGCATTGAAATGTACGTGCACGTATGCAGGTAAGGCCCAATTAATTTTTTGGGACTCGAAAAAAATTATATTAAAAAAAAAAAGATGGCAGTCTCGGGATCAATTCGAAAAATGAAGAAATCCCTGGTTACCGTTATGGGCCCGTGTCTCTAAGTCCCTTAATCACGTTAGCTTCTTGCACGCGCGTCCATTAGCAATCAGACAGAATGATGCAGCAACGGGTGTCATTGACTTTTGGACGGCTTGGTTGGAGTCTGGCTTTGAGAATTTAATATGAAAATTAATACACCTGTAACCGAGGGGGATGAATTATTATTTTTAACGGTATATTCGATGGAATTTATAATCGGATGTAGGGGAGGGGGTTGTGAATTGATTTGGATAAAAATTATTTTGCTATTATATGGGCTGTTGGCGAATTAATTAAAATTCGTAGCGCTACTGTATACAGGGTTGAGTGGGTGGTTGATGTAATTTATTTTTGTCGTTCGGTCGACTATGACCGATCGATGCGTATATATTTTGGGCCTTAGGTATCTGGAGGGGCTGGAATTTTGTTTATGCAATTCCCGTGAGTCATCCACGTTGCTGGCCGATGTTTGTGCTGTGTCGGCTGCGTCGGAACGGAGGACGACAACAAGTGGGTGAGGAAAGGGTTGAAATGGCTGAAAAGGGTGGACAGACATGGGACAAACAAACGAGGAGTCAGAGGAACTCTGGCCGATCGGCATTGCGTTTTGAACAGTTGAATTTTACAATCTAGGTTGGTACTGTACCTGAAACGAAATAGGGGTTGAGGGTTCGAATTTTGGAAAGAATTTTTTTATCGCTCATACTTTCGGGACGAATACAGATAAGGGTTGAGATCTGGTAATTTTTATTGAATTTCGAAATTTTGTATCAGGCGTTTGGAACACCATTCGATGACTAATTATTATTATTTAGAATTCTGGCAATTTTCGGGTTGTTTACTCGACTGCCAATTTGTGCCGCGAGCAAGAAAGCTTCTTGTCAAGAACAATCCCTTGGCTTCCCTCGAAAATCGTAAATACCGAATTGGAAGATAGTGAAAAAAAATATTTTCACCCTTAATTTTTGTTAATACCGCGAGAATCGGAGAATTTCATATTAGAACCTGGAATGGGTTTTCAAGAGCGTGTAAACTGCGTGTAACCGGATTAGCTCGCGTGTAAGCTGGGAGAGTTCAATGCTCAATGCGTATTATTGGCCGACAATGACGTCATTGTATAGCTCACCAACGCCTATGTACACAGGTTTAACAGTCTATACGAAAACCTTACTGCTACCGAGTGGCCAAGGTAGTCGATTAAAAAAAAAATGAGTATCCGAGAAATATAAAAAAAATCAAAATCCACGTTTCAAAAAGTAGCTAAAAAAAATGTGCAACCCATAAGAATATAATTTTGTTTTCATTAATTACAGTCATAGGTTTTACGTGTGCTCTTACACCTATATAGGTATGTGATAACGAAATCTTAATCAGTCGTTCCATCAACCCCAAAGATGCTCTTATCATCTCTCTATCTGTTCTTCGTATGCGTTGGCCCCATACATATACCGTTGTATCGAAATGGCGGCGGCGTAAACCGAAGTCGATAGGGGATAGCCATTTCTATCGTGCGGTTCAGCCGAGCAGCCAGACAGCCCGAGATTATTTGGATCGGATAGAATGGCAACAATTGAGCTTTGTAATCGGTCCTCTCTTCGATAAAGACTTTGTTGGCCACCCTACCAATACCAGTGCCGGCACCATTACTGTACCACCCCTAGCGCCTAACAGTACGACCACCTCCCAGTTCTCAATCCGGACCACCCTATCCCTCCCGTTCGTACCGATCTCTGACTTTTCTCCCTTTCTTTTACTTTCTCTCATTATTCCAGTGCTAACCGAACCCCAATAGAATCACCTGTTGGCTATAAACACCCGTCAATTCCTTCGCGTTCTTTAACCATTGTTTCGTACCCCTGTCACCGGGGGTTGATTTTATTTTTTATTTTTTTCTCTCCAAAACTTACGAGCTTTCATCCCCCTTGGCACAAAATGAGATAAAACAATATCTTTGGTCACGCTCCAACGCACTCTGCGTATCTTGGACGTTCTCGAGACGTTGGATGCTGTGATAAAATAATTTTTTAATTTTGGATTTTGGATTTTTTTATAACGGGTCGTTCACATGGTATCGGAACGCTCGCTGGTCAAATCTACTTGTCTCGTATCGGGTTTTGTATGCTGGGTGAAATTTGTGTAAAGAATTTTTGACTTTTATAATTTTTCAAAAAGGGGCTGCTTTTTTTTTGGTAAAGGGTTGGATTGACGTTCGTATCCTCTCGGAACGTTCACTCACTGAATCTCAAGTCTTCCAGTGCGTTTGTATTACGTACAATGAGGTTTCGTGTTCACTCCACGGTATACTCGTATAAGGGATATACCGGGTGACACCGATATACATTGATGTATAAACGTAGGTAAGCTACGGAACCACAATGCAATGGCAGCCATCGAGTATCACAAACATTGATTTGAATCACAAAGACCTCCCGTGGTTCTTCTATTGTCAGCCTGACTTATTGTACCGTCTCTCTACTCTCTTACTATCCATTTTACTCTCCTTCTACTTTCTCTCTCTCTCTCTCTCTCTCTCTCTCTCTCTCTCTCTCTCTCTCTGTTCCTCTCTCTCCCCATCCCTTGTACACCCCCTTTTTTCTTACGCTCTATCAATCTACTTTACCCGGTTATGTGCCACTTGTGGCATTTCGACTACCGTTGACTATATCGTGCATTTCTCTATCTCTCTCTCTCTCTCTCTCTCTCTCTCACACAGAGAGAAAGAGAGAGGGGCCTCTCTCTTTCTCATACTTTTCCCCATACCCACTTTTCAGACAGTTTGAAAGTTTCTCGCGAGCAAACCACCTTGCCATTAGGTATCAAGAAAGTTTTGCGGTACTAAGGGTGTGATTTTGGCTGGTGTGAAACGATCTGTACTTTTAACTGTTTCGTATATATATGCATGTTTATATATTTATACAAATTCCATGCCCGATTTAATGCAGGTATCCAGCCCACAGGTATATACCCTGAAAATACATACAATAGAGCCAACTTAGCCCGGAGGTAGATAATTGGATGGGTTTGGGAATGAAAATAAAAATTAATAGTTTTATTACGTATAAAATGCCAGGAGTCATCTAATCTTCTTATTGGAATAATGTTTGGCGTAAAATTGGCAAATTTAAGTTAATCCTTAAAACAAATCAATAGTTTACATTGTAAGTCATAAACGTCAGTGTGATGCCATACCTTTAATTACACTGTAACAATCCGACCCATAATTAACCCATCCCCCTCGAGATCGACTTGCTAATTAATATTTATGCTTGAAAGTGCGAGACTCATTGTTTACGCGTGGAAAATTAATTTTTTATCTTTTTTTTTTCGTTTCGTCAACAAATTTTCATTCTTTTCGACGCTTCGCTATTTTTCCCCATTATCCAGCATTTTTCGGTATTTACAATTTTATTCAGGCCTCATTTTCACGTAGCGCCGTTTCGTATCGACGTCCGTTTTTATTCCACAGGCGTTCGACGACGTTCGAAGGAGGCTTCGGCAGTCGGGGCAAAAAGTAACAAGCCGAGCGCGAACAAACACAAATACAAACACAATAAGGATTGAAGGCGTTTGTTCGTTGAAATTGGACGTGGCGCGCGGGCCCCTGTTCAACCACTCCTTTTATTGTCAGGCCTATACAGGGTGTGCTATGATTATCTATGACGCATTCTTCCATTATATATCTCGCGGCAACAGGTCCTATGCACTGCGAGGCCGCTTAAACGGCGTCGCAGCGCGTCCAATAAAGATCTTTCGAAACGGCTCGTGTGGGCCTTTTTATTATGGATTTTGAAGGAAAGTGAAAAGAAGAAAGAACGAAGCCAGAGTAGCCCCGGGATTACGCCGAGAAGAATTATTGAATGGAAGAACGAGCGTCAAGCTCGGTTAGCACGTGTTTTTTGTAGACGGGATGATTTTTGACTTTCTTTTTTTGAACTTTCCACTATTTTTTTCCTATCCTCGCGAGAATCGAAAGGTGCGAAATTTTTCAGGGGCGTCGAGTGAGGGGGGCGGGGGGCCTGAAAACAGTGCACGCGTAATAATGACGTAATTCGTCGCGCTGCATTATTAGTGGATGCTGCGCCGATAATGACGCGGGAGAGTCCCACGTAGACTTTCGATTCTGCGTCAACCCCTATTTTTCCAAGGGATGAATATTCGCACAAAGGACTCATCTCGTCTTCTTTCTCTACGTTTACTTTCCTTTTCTCACCCGCTACTCACTTTACTACTCGTTGATCTTCTCTCTCTCTCGCTCGCTCTGTAGATATTTGTTAAGAGCTTCGATCTCACGCAGGGTGAGTGCAACGTCGTAACGCCGATTTCGAAAATATTTGATCATTTACGCGTCTTTGGGCGATTTTCAAAATGTCAAAAAAAAAGGATACCCGACACGCGTTTGTAGGCTGAATATCTTCGTACTAGTAGGATCGTGCCTACAGTGAAATCGTAAAAAAATCAGGATTAAAAAAAATCAATAAACTTTATAGCTACACTGACAAATTGCATAGGGAAAATCGATACTCCGTTACTTGACAAAATAACAAATATTTCTGACCGAATAACCCGGGTCGCCCGTTTACGATGATTCCCTCGTAATAAAAGGACAAAACTAGGAAAATGGGTAAACCGCAAGTAACGAGCTATAAATCAAAAAAAAAAAGAAACAAGTACACGATGTAACGTCGTATTCAAGTTTTGCGTAAAACAAAAATTTTTCAAAGCGCGTACAGTACGTAGCAAGAATAAGAAGAGAAGATCGCCAGTCGAAATAAGCGTGTAGAGGTAAAGGCGAGTGAGCGCGCAACGTGTCGAGCGGGTGGCCGGCGTCGCGGCGCGTCTCGTTCGGCGGTGCTTACGGCGTCGTCGCAAGAGGTTGTCCCGCTTGGGGTGTGACGTCACGAGGATAGTGGCCGCCCAAGCGGGCAAAATGGAGCCGCCATTGGCTGTTGGAAATGATGGCAGGCGTGCGTGCCAATCGATTGCCGTTGGTAGGCTCGGGCCTGAGGTTGCACCTAGGACCAGGGGCAAGAACGGGGTGGAATGTGGGATTCGAGGTAGAGGGGACGGCGGCAGTCTGCTTTGGATAGCTAGTGGGGGTAGCCTACCTCGGCAGGAAGTGAGCCGAACCCAAGAGTAGGACCCCAAGGCGAAACCTACAAATGCTCAGACGGTTCCGTTCTTCCGAGGAGAGTGGAGGTCGCTTCATCGGCACTCGCTTTTAAAACGTGCGTGCGACACGACGGGTCGTACCTGGTGGTGATATACACAGTAACCGATAAATAGCTATCGCGAGAGCCACGCGCGCATCTACGGTTAATGAAAATCGCGATAAATCGTATGTAGACACAGTGCGGATTAAATCGGTGATTATCGTTGGTCGGAGAAAATCGAATAAAGAAAATCGATGATAAAAAAAAATAAAGAGGATCGAATCGATACATATTGCAGCTTCGTTCACGGTATACGGTGGTCAGTGTGAAAATCGGTTGTTCCTCGTACCGATCGAGGTTACGTGACAATTAATTGTACGGACTGGTAATTCGATATCGAAGGATCGCTGCAACTTGGTACGCGCTGGCGATAACGGAAAGTGACGATGACGATATACAGAGTGTTCTCGTTAACGCGCTGTGACTCTTTGACAAGTGTGTAACGACGGTATTTCAACGTTTGAGTTGTGAGAGGCCGAGAGGCTGCGATTGAGATTGTACCGTAACAGAGACATTGTTCTAGATTGTATCGACACGTGAAAAGGTGCCCGATTGTGTTACTGTAACTTGGTACGAATTTGTCGCTGTTTACTGCCAGAGTGATCAGGGTGTTCTGTGCTTTTGGAACTGTTTCGTGTAACTTGGACTTGAGATAATTGTTACGAGGGATACAAGGGGGAGGAACTGTTGCGAGGATTGCGCGTGACCTATCGTTGCCCATGGCACACGACACAAGTATGTTTGTATGAAGTGTTTGGACATGGTGGAGTTTTGAGACCGAGCTTCAGCGTCGTCCGGTCGAAAGGGACGACAAGGGGGAAAGGTAGGATTCTTTAGTGAGGAAGGTCAAAGGTGAATCCTGTTTAAGGATTGCGAGGTGGTCCGCAGTAATAAAGTGAGGATCAACCGTGGAGATAAGGAGAGGTGAGCCCATGTTCGGTGTTCGGCGTAAGAGTTCCGCGTAGCAACCGCGGTGCCGTCGTGGATAGTCAGGGCGGAGGTGCTAGGGCTGTGACCTTCGGGGCAAAGGTCGGATCGATCGGGATCGCGGATCGGTACTTCTTGACGTCGAGCGTTATAGAAAAAGGCGGCAAGCTGTACGGGCACAGGGAGGAAGACATGCTCACGATGGAGACGGACCTGAAGGGCGGGAGTCTGCACGGGCAGATGCCACCGCATCCTCATCAGGGTGTCTCGCCCATGGGACATCATACGGGAGTATCGCCGTACGGTGCACTGGGCTCGATAGTACACAGTCCGGCCCTGTCCGGCAGTCCGCCCAGTTCCGGCGGTTTGGCTGGTCTGGGTCTACAACATCATCATCAGACGCCCCAGCATCACTACGCCTCGATGCAAGCTCAGCAGCAGGCCCAGGCCCAACAGCAGGCCCAGCAGCAACAGACAATGCACTCGCTGGCCGCCCAGCAGAGTGCCGCCCAGCAGCAAGCTCAGGGCCACCATCCTCACCAGCAGCCGCAGCAGCATCAGCCGCCGAACAACAACAACAACACCAGCAAGAACAACAACATCGATCGCGTGAAACGGCCCATGAATGCATTCATGGTCTGGTCGCGGGGTCAGCGACGGAAGATGGCCCAGGAGAATCCAAAGATGCACAACTCCGAGATCTCGAAGAGGCTCGGCGCCGAGTGGAAGCTTCTAAGTGAGACGGAGAAGCGGCCGTTCATCGACGAGGCCAAAAGATTAAGGGCGGTTCACATGAAGGAACATCCCGACTACAAGTACAGACCCCGCCGGAAGACCAAGACTCTTCTCAAGAAGGATAAGTTCCCTCTTGGCGGTGGCGTCGCAGGCGTCGGCGGTATGCTCGGCGTCGATCAGAGACAAGTCGGCGGTAGCGGACCTGGTCAGCAACCTCAGCTACCCCGAGACGTTTACCAGATGCCGAACGGATACATGCCCAACGGCTACATGGTCCACGACCCGACCGCCGCCGCATACCAGCAACATGCTTACGGTGGACACATGGGTGCCGCCGCCGGGTATCCCAGGTACGACATGGGTCACCACATGGGCGGCGGAAGTCCCAGTCCCATAAACAGCTACATGAACGGCTACGGCGGATACGGGACCACGACGGTACCTGGTGGCTCACCCTCGCCATATCACCAAGCTCAACCAGGCTCCCAGATGTCCAGTCACAGCCCCAGTGGCAGCAGCATAAAGTCCGAGCCCACGAGTCCTGCGAGTGCAGGAATACACACCCCGACGCCGACGGGACCATCGTCCACGGGAGCGCCGGGCGGAGTCAAGAGGGAGTACATGAGCCAGCAACAGGGTCAGCAGCAGCAGGGCGATCTACGGCAGATGATCTCCATGTACCTGCCTCAGGGTGGCGAACAGGGGGTCGTACAACATGGCGGAGGAGTCTACTCCCCAGGACCTTCCCCGGATCCCTTGGCTCAGCATCACTCGGCCATCCCACCCCTCACTCACATGTAAGCTCAACCAAATTCAACAAATCAATCCTAATCGATCCAACGACCCCTTATCTCTCCCGTCTCTCTTGCCGAGTGGAATCTCTTTACTTGGTCCCAAGTTGCGTCTTCCACTCTGGCCAGAGAGACTTCACGTTAACGGCAGGACTGCTTTTGTAACTGGTCCATAACGCGTTGCATCCCGATAACCTCTGGCTTATGGGAGCCCAACTACGTCGGGCGGTCCCATTTAAGCTCTGTACATAGTAATTACGCTTGCACGTTATTCATTACGCGTTAGCCTTTAACCACGTAGCCTCGATCTTCTTGCGTATCGTTATTGCTTTCTTTATCTTTCTCTCTTTCTAATCGCACGTCTCGATTTCAAGAGAAACCAAAAGACGCCTGTCCGATCGTTCCGTAAGTCGTGTCTTTGTCCTTATTTATGTCCTCGGACTGAACGGCTCTGCGGTTAAAGCCGTGTGTACAAATAACTTCCAGGGAAGTGTGTAATCCTTGCTCTAAAATATTTACCTTCTCGGCCGAGGACGTCGGGCGTCGGTTGTCGTCGCTTCGTGCGCGCTAACAGTGCCATCGATCATTCGTGGTTTATAACTCTATGGAATTTCAGAGAGAAAGATGCGGAACCGACGATCGCGAGAAGATCGGACATAATTTAGAGTACGGCCAAGAAAAGAAATTATTTACCGGTAATCGGCTAACGCAGATAATTAATAAAATCGTAGGATAGCTTAGAGTGGGAGTGAGAGAGAGAGAAAATCAGAAAGACACAGGAGGAAGCATGACAGACCCATGAAACGTGGATTTGGACTAACCAGAAAAGGGTGGTCGCCACGCGTGATTCGGCCCTGTTTCCTGATGGGGTCTTACGGGGGCCCTTTACGATATTAATCGCCGATTTTTTATACCTCCTCAAGGATTATCAATCACGCACGGAAAATATGTATGCACAAAAATCAGAATATATATATATATATATATATATATATATATATATATATATCTATATTGAAAATAATTGCGAATTTTTCATTTATGCATATCGAGTCGAATTCTTATGATAAGGGCACTGAGAGTGATAAACCTGATCCCGTGACTTCCTGTGCCCATCCAACCCTCCCTTGCGATCCTTTTCCCTTATTTACTATTTTTAATTTAAAAAAAAAGACTTTGAGGAAATATCTATGACACACGCACACACGTAACGACTCGTGATACAGCATCCCTTAAATCTCATACGTATAGACGTCATGGCATTCCTATACGAAATATCGAGGGTGTCTCTTTGTCTCTTGTTCGATCTTTTTTCTTATTTTTTTTTATATTTATTCTAGACTCTTATCGTTATCACGTCCTCGCGACCTTATGAATTCTAGCAGCAGTCCGTCTAAGAATGCGTCTGTCACATCGTAGGATAAAACCGGGACAGATGAATTCTTTTCTTTATACGTGAGCCGCAATTTTTTTATAGAAAAGAAAAAATTCGAAAAGGTCACTGATAACGATTACAATTATCCACTCGAATTGTAATTATTTTTCTCTTCGTTATCACGCAATGAGATATCCTCGTGTCAGTCGCTTAAAAATTACATCGCGATTTCATACTCGACTGTCTTCGCGTACGGAACATCCTGGGTTTTGGCAAACTATAAGAATGCTTGTTAATAAAAAAAAGGGGACGAATAAAAATTTGCAAAAAAATTTTTACCATCAATTATTTATTCTCCTCGAGCAATCACTGTGATAATGCAACGAAGGGGCCACCCGCGTGTGACCGCACGAAACGCATAAATATTTTAACGCGAGAACCCGTAGGACCAGAAGCAGCCGTATCGAGTGCAGCCGAAAAGAACGTATTTCCAAAGTATACGCATATCCGTCAAACGAGGAAAACAGAAACGCTAGAAGCTTTGATGCTAAGTGACAGACGCTAAAAGTTACCATCCAATGTCCAACGTTCACGTTAAACGTACCTAAGAACTTGAAACGCGTTAAATGGACGCAATTAATGCCAGTACAAAATTGAATTAATACATTCCTCGTTATCGCCAAAAGTATTTGCGGACAGATTCGAAGAAATATATATACATATACATGAGCACGTATATGCGTGTGTCCTATCAGATAGCATCACCTAAGCGTAATAAAACACACAGTTCGCTATATACATATATATATTTATATATACAGGGTTATTCAAACGCACCAGCTGAAGTTGGACGCGAGTGAACAATTTTGTTAATCGACTCAGTGCGGCCTTGTTAAAAAAAAAATGAAAGAATGTGAAATTCATGGTAAAATCAATGTTATGACATTAAATTTAATTTTTTTAATGACACCACCCTGCTATGATTCATGAAATCACCTATTCACGGCCAATTTCAGCTGATGCTTTTCCCGTGAATAACCCTGTATACACACACGTAAATGAAAATGTATCCAAAATTGAAATACGCAACACCTGTGTGTATGTGCATATATATACATATATATACCAGAAAATAGGTATCACATATTTTAGCCGTGTTCCGTCTGTCTCTTGATGCGCTGTCGTTGCGCAATACGCGATACCCACCGTCCCCAAAGATAAGAGCGTGAATGTGACGTGCGAACGTAAATACGAGCGAATGCGAGAATGCATAGGAATGCGTGTGAGACAATAGATGAGGATTTGTTATAAAGAACCGAAGGAGAGAGAGAGAAAAAAAAAGTTATAGGTAAAAAAAAATTTGCTCGTAGTTCTGTATTTATTTACCGGTAAACAGTATTTACGTTGTTACTATTATTGTCATTGATATTATTATTATTGAATCGAAGTCAATCGTGAAATTTGAATGATCGAGATCGATCAGAATCTGTAAAGTATCATTTTCGTTATTCCGAGATACGTACGAGAGAGAGAGAGACGGAACGATACGAAAGCGTACACGGTACAGCGTGTGTGTGAGAGAGAGAGAAGGAAAAAGAGTATCGGATCGATCGGTTCGTTAAAAGCTCCTGAGATCCGTGAGAAAATTGCGCAGGACACACGAGAGCGGATCGTCCTTGGGAACGGGGAGTCCCGTGAGTTTGGCATCCTGGCATCCTGACACCCTGGTGGCACCCCATAAGGTGATTGGCAACCCTGGCCGTACCCTGACCCTTTTCGAATCCCTCAGTCCCGCCCCTCCCTCCTCACCTCTTCATTTGGGCCCTTCGTCATTTTCCCATCCCTTATACGTACGCACGTGGAAACCTATTTTTTTTTTAACTTACAGTCTGTATCCTTCTGATATATATATCTCGCACAGAGTGTCTGTCCCGAACGCACTTCGGTATTGCTCGGTCGTTTCCGTCGATATTGAAAAAAAAACAATTTTTTTTAGTATACATATATATAGCGAGAGCAAAAAATCATTGGAAGGGGTCGGTCATTAATACTCGGTTCAGCGATTCTTAAAGAGTGGACATATATATATAGAGAGAGAGAAGAGATTAAAATTATCATTTATCATTGCGACTGCTAGTTTTGTCCTTTATCACACCCCTCCCCCCTCCCTGGCTGTCATGCCGCTTTCCAAACTTTGCCCAATTCCCCTTACGCGTAGTATATTTAAATATACATACGTTTATTTTGATTTGTGATTTTATTATGATTATTCTCTCCTTGTAATTGATACTTTTATTAATTACTAATTATCATTAATTATTATTTTATTATCATTATACTATTACGCTACTCGATACGACCGATCTTTTCTTTTTTCATTCTCTTTTCTTTTTGCATTTCTTTTTTTTAATTCTCTTTCGTCTACTCGTTCGCCGTTCTGCCGTTTAATTTTCGTATAATTTTATTTCCTCCTCCTAATCATCCAAAATATCATCTCCCTCTCTTTTCCCAATTCTGTTAAATCACTGCTGTAACGCTAATATCCACGTCTCCCTGAGAATTGGCGATTAGCACGTGATTGAATTTAATTATTGCTGCATATCCACTGTAATATTTGTCCCGTAGGATTTATCGGACGACGTTTACCCCATTTTATTGTAATCGACCCCAACCGTACGCGGCCAGCGAAACCACCCTCGAAAGAAATCACGGCGGACGACTGCATCCCCTCGAACTTTAATTTCTTTCCAATACGACCTCGATCTTCCGCGAGGACGATGTCGCGACGAGGCCTAAATCCTTATCGGCTGGAAGAGCCCGCACGTACATCGGATCAATCTGTGAGATACGTTAAAATATATATATATATATAAATATATACAAAGTAAACGAACAAACAGACAAATATATATATTATATATAAATGTACAAATATAATTTGGACGACGCTCGACGTCGGTGCGTGCTGTATATCCTTGCAGAGTTGTGCGCATGCGCGACGAGGACGAACAAAGATTCAATCAACCAATAGCATACGAGCACACGTGTATAACTTTTATTAATTAAGAAACGACAAAAAATGAAAATAATAATTTTATTTCAAGGTGTCTCCGATCGAAATCTTTTTTTCTTTTTCATTTTTTATTTTTACCCCCGACCAAAAATTCGTTTTCTTTTTCTTTCTACACCTCCCCTCGCTTCCTCCCGTCTCATCCCGATCTATTTATCCCTCACGCGCGATCCATCTCCCGATAACGATTCCTCACGATCTTTCGATATTCAAATCACTGAGATCACCTCACGCGACACGACTGCCATTTTTCTTTGTCTCTCCTTACATTCCTTATCACAGTCATCGCTGTCGTCATCGTCACTATCAGTTCCTCCGCTCCTCTCGTCTCCCCTTCGTCCTACGTCATTCTCGGCTAGATCAGCGTGTGTTTCCCCACTCGGAGTACATACTATTATTATTATTATTATTAATACTATTATTACTATTATTGCTATTATTATTATTATTATTATCATTATTATTGTCATTATTAATATTATTATTATTATTATTATTGTATTATTATATCTATTATTATTATTATTACTGTCATCATCATTATTATTATTAATAATAGACTCTCCTCATTCCTAGTACACGAAAATGATAATCGAATGGGAATACGATAAGGCTTTGTACAAAATAATAATTGAGAAACAAGATAACACGATGATTAAGGAATAACGAATTGAAACTCAGCTGTACATATGTTTGACACGGTGACGAACGACCGTGGCGATTTCGAATATATAATTGATTAAGTGCATTTACATTGTGTTTTCAATTGGTACGAACCCCCTGCCATGCATTCTTCGTTCCCGAAGGAGAGAAGGAAAGAAAGAAAAAAAAATTAATGATTCTCGACTCCTTTCCCTCGTCCTGTGAAAATTACACGAGAATCGAAATGGAAAAAAAAAAGAAAAAAAGATTGCAAATCATGGACGATCGTGGAGTCTCTCCACGTGCGCTCGTTATTCTGGCTATTGGCTCGAGACACGTGGTGCAAAAATTATCACGGGACATGCGGCAGGTAATTATGTAAAATTTTTTTGAAAAAATTAATTTAAACTTTCTTGAACGATCTCGACGAACGTCTCTTTTCCTACTCTGTCTCTTTCTCTTGATTTCTTTTTTTTTCCACTTTTTTTTTTGAAATTTCATTCGTTATCATTTTACATGCATGCCACTTAACATATACTTATATGTATACTTGACGTATCCTTGTCTTTCGTTTGTCTCTCTCTCTCTCTCTCTCTCTTTAGTGTCAATTACGTATCGATAATCGTGCCACTATTTCCTTGCTAGGGTTTTTCACGCGTTCGTACTGTTAGTCGTGTAAAATGAAATTGTGCTTTTTTTTTCTTTGCTGTACCCCCCCTCCACCCACCCACCGGTTTACTCACCCAATTATTAATACAAGGCCAATAAATATTCCATCATATCTCGCGGCGTATAAACTTGGCGTTTGTCGTATACAAGTAATTTCGGTTAAAAGGCCTCCCTCACCACTAAATGCAAATGCACCCCCTCCGAATCAACGACCTACGGTCCTTTTACCCCTAACCCACCCCTATCTACCGAGCTATAGCTATTACTCGTATACCTATATATTATGAGTAGTAAGCTTTCACCGGCAGCAGTCCTACCAACTACCTCCATATAAAACGCTCTCGAAAGTGCTTTCAATTACTTATACAGTAAAAGCCGATGGGACCGACTTGCGCCCGTTTTTGTATTTTCGAGCGAAACGAGGGAATCTCGCACTTGGACGCCACGGCGTATATCGACGTCCCGACGCACGTGGTACCCGGCGTCCCTGTAAGCTTGGTTGAGACTCGAGTTTTTGGAAATCTTAGAGCGAGACGGTGACTGGGGATAATTTTGTTTAATTTCGAGGATTTAGGTAAATTTGGAAATTTTGAGATATCGGAAAAAACTTGCAACAGGTATGGAATATTTTGATTGGTATATCTGATTTTTGGTGTAGTTTGTAGATTTTTTTTTTAAGTTTTATTGATTGGTAATAGATTGGTTATTAATATTGATATTTCGTGTTGTGGTATTGGTTCGAGCATAACTGGTTTTACGGTTGTCACGTAAAGACGCTGTTGGGATTTGTCTGCTTTTATATTATAGGTAAGGAGAGAAAGAGGCTCAGTTTACATCGCAATCGCGAAGGCGACGCGTTGCGAGCGACAATGCGTTACGGGATAAGGAAACGTCGCGTTTATGGAAATTGGTGGAAAAAAATGTCACGCGTCGATGTGGATGCGTATTGAATGCAGTTTGGATCTTGACTGTATGAGGGGTTTTGAAATATTTTGCGTTTTGGTTCTTTTTAGCGTTATTTTTGGATAAAGGGAATGATAATGGGTGTTTTGTTATCAATTATGGTGGCTTTAGATCGACCGAGTGCTAACGAGGTATTTACTTTATGTTTCTCGAGTAAATGAAATTTTTTTTTTTCAATGAATTTTGTATTTGGCCATCCCCCTCTCTCGGCCTCTGTCACTCTCACTCTTACGTATCCCATAGACTGTTTGTATGGTGGCTTATCTATTTGACCATTTTTTATTTTTGTCTCCGTGTGTACTCTAACGTGTAACTGTATGGACGTACGAGGTCGTCTATGCGTGTTTCGTATTTACCACGATTAGTTCCGTCTCAATGGACCCGTTAATTGCGTTAAAATTCGTGAGGTTTGCTGAATGGGCGCGGATCAATTTTACGCGATTCGTTAATTGGCAATTTACGAGATTTACGGATTCACAAAGGTTCCTCTTGGGATTTTGGATTTCTCGTTAACCCGTAATAGCAGGCTTGTGATACCAGCCAGTGTCAACATAACGTGAATGATACTAACTTGAGTATTTTCGAAGCGATTCATACAGCAGCGTGCAGGTACAGGAAGGTCGATTATCGCCTTGTTGAATTCCGAAATACTAAAAAAAAAAGTTACCGTTAACGAGACTGACGATTGAATAAGAGGTATAAGTGAAAAAAAAGACGTCATTCGAGCGGCGAGAATTTCACCACGAGGCAATTACAGTCGTTTGACATTTCGTCGTCAGCCGATTCGTTGTTGATGATCGTGGAAGTAATTTGAAACGGAGAATTGAAATTGGCGCAAAGTCAGTTTGACGTTTAGCTAGTAAGTCACGTGTGCAAGAAATGCATTGCTATACTCGTACGAGGGACGAAAAGTCTTGTGGAAAAAAAAAAATGGAAAATTCGCCACTTGCCAATTTTCTGGGCCTTTTCTACCATCCGTTCACTGTCAGTACTATAAGACCCAAAAAGATACGTTCCACTCGCATGTATACATATATCGTACAAGTGACAGCAGAAGAGTTATCGCGGTTCCCAGGGGGCCCAAAAATTCCAAGATTGGGACCGTCTGCGTAACAGTCGCATCGCGCGTGCTACAAAGTTCAAAAATTGTATACGTTTTTTTTGGGCCTTTTTTTTTCTTACCTCCCTCGGCATAACCATCATGATTACGAACATGGGCGCGCTAACAGCGATCGCCAACCCTCCTGGCATCATCTATGTCCTGACCCTCTCGACATTCTCTCCTCTCTCTCTCTCTCTCTCTCTCTGTACCCGGTTTCCCCTAAGCACCTGGTGGCCCACCCCTACGGTGGACTTGATATATGTCACGATTTAGAGACCGAACGTGACGGGGGTCCCAGAAAAACCAACCACCGGCTTCACTAGCTCCACTCTCTACTCTGAACGTTTTTCAATTTTATCGCGCAAACCAGACAGTTATAGCGACCAAAATTCATCCCCAATAGAACACTCGTTTCTGATTAATTAAATTGGCTCTTAATGTACCCCGTGATTTATTAGTATAATCGTTGATTTAAATTTTTCAAAATTCTCATTTTTACAATTTTATTTTTTCACCTATTTTTATTTTTACCCGTACCCTCTTCCCACCCTCTTGCCCCCCTACTGTTCAGTTCTAGCTGTTCCGGTTCTTACTACAAGTTTGAGGTTAGTTCGGCCCCAACCTCGTTTGGGTCGTTCGCTTGTCAGACGGGAGACCCTATGGGGTTGGAAGAGTCGTGAGACGCTCGTTGCAGACCTGGTCGGACAAGCTTCAGGGTCAGTTTATCGCAAACAAATGGGTTATGCTCGTTCGACGCCATATTTCACTAGAATTTATCGTTTATTATTCCGCCGCTCGAATGATGTAGAGGCCGTGTTTGCCAGGAGTAGCGCGTTAATGTCGTTAATAGCTCTACCGGTCGCACGGAGCGCCACCAGTCCCCATGGTGGCAAAAGTCCCGCACTAAAATCCAACGCATCGAACCACCGTACCAGTCCTAACGAACCTAACCCAACCTCCCGCTGTAACTTACCAATTGAACTTTGAACTATCCGCCACCAGATGTCTCTGCCTTCTCATAATTATTTAATTAACCCTCGTACATACGTACTCTCAATTATTAAATCGTACCGTTAAAACACTTCCCATTCACTTTCTCCGCTCTGTCCTTTATAATCGTTACCTTTGCACTCCAAGCACCCTTAAGCTACCGTCCACATTGCCTCACGCACCTGCGTGCACCGAGAGTCCCGTGCACCTACGTACCTACGTCGTAAGCCCGTATCACGCCAATCAGTTAAATCTCCCGTATACTCCGACGGCTAATGCGTTCTTAATGCGACAAACTCCTCACGGACAAACGCTACCTATACGGAATGGTCATGCGTGCTTAAACTGTTCTACAAACGATATTACTTTCGTGAGAAATAAGATAAAGAAAGAAAAAAAATTACAGTTACCATTTTTACCATCGCGACGATTCGCTCGATTCAAAAACACCAAGACCAGACAGCAGCGTCGTATAATATTAATTGAAATTTAATTATCATCGAGCGACGGTAACTTTAAATTCTCCCACCCTGTATAAATATTTCAACTTCATAAGACCCGGACCGATCCACGTGACTCGAAGCTAATGCCCGATTTGCATGTGGCGACAATAACATTGTCGCTCGATCATCCAGTCACCATCCTGTCGTTCCTATAGCTATATCCTTTATTTAACCCAACGACTAATCCACTCTATTTGTCTTAATTCCCCTCTTATCAAATCTTTTATCTCAATCCTTCCCCTAACACGCTCATTCAACCCCTCAAACTAAATATACATCCAACTATACATCCAAATTTTCTATCCTTTTCCAACAGCATCCTTCACGCATGTAATTTTTCTCCTGTCATATCGCCAATAATAACAACAATCCACGTGAAACTCAAAGCCAAACATCTTCTACGGATTCGAACACGTGGCTATTAGCAATGTTTATTTATCAACGATCCAACGCCGATTGCGTCATATTCATTTTCGTTCCCACGTGTCCTCACAAGGTACAGTGCTTCTCTAGACGGATATAGATACGGTAAGGCTATATCGATGGGTGCGAAAGGAAATATGAAATACTCAAGTCATATATATATATATATATAATATAGATACAGATATATATATATGAAGATCAACGAAAAAGTTTCTCCCAGCGACCTTGCCGCACGCGGCTTGAAATAATGAATTTTTTTAAGTAGCCACTCCGCGTGTATTACGTATATATATACCGTGTGTATGCGCTCATAAAAAACAATGACTGCGCAAAAGGACCTCGATCATATACAAAACCCATATAAGTCGGTGTATATATATATATATATAATAGTACCAGTGGTCATATGTGAATCCGGTGGAATCATGAGAGACTGCTTTATGAATTAATGAGTTGCGTCTCAGAAACCACGTGCGTAAAATCCCTGTACTCGTTCACGCGTACCAACCTTACCCGAGTATCCTAAACGCTAATAGGTGAATGCGTAATGTACGCATACAATCGAGTCTCTGTAATCTACGTTTACCTATGAGAAGTTACGAGGATCTTGTGAAAAAAAATTTTTTGTACAAAAAATTCATATTGAGATATAAGCGCGAGATACCGTGTGCACGCACCTTTATTATTCCGAAGTGACTCACGTTCGATGACACAGATGTTATCGGGATATAATATTGATGTGAAACGGATATTATATCGATATGTAGATTAAACGGATAAATCGATGATTACGTGAAAATTAATTGGCTTGACTAATTACTTAACTTACCAATTCTTAATAAACGGGATGATGATTAACTTTTTTTTTTCTATTTACGTAACCTAAATCTTTTGTATATCTATAGTCGTTTGTCCGCTCTCTTCCGTGTCGTCGATCAATTCACGGGTTTCGCGTAACGCACGATTGACGATTCAGAATCGTCGTTGTTCCCGGTACACAGGATTTTCAACTGTTTTCAGTTTTGAGTTGTCGATCGTTTAGCATGGGTCTAATAATAACATGATAATATTGACCGAGCACAAGGAGCCACTTTGGCACCTGTTTCCTCGCGCTTGTGACGGCCCTGGACATTCACCCTCGACGTACCACGTCATCACGTGCAAACAAACTGCAGACGATAAGTCGAAAACAAGCTGCCGCTTTGCAGCACGAGCGACGACTGCTTTACGATTATTCAAATTTTAATTTGATTCCTTGGATCAATTTTTTTAAGTTCTTAGTATCGGTTTATCGGTATTGGATTAGATTATGGGTATCGGCTTTTTTATTGGTATGATGGGAATTGATGGTAAAATTTATCTTGGCTGTGTATATGTATATATATATTGTAATTTCTGATGAATGACGTTGCAATTATAGTCTCATCAACTTCGGCCTCAAGATCGCTTCCCAACTTCTCATTCGCACGAACGTCCTCGCCAATGTGCGGATAACATAAAGCCTTGTTCATACGCCTGTACAGTGTGCGTTATATATATGTATACGCCAGTGAGAAACGACTAGCAAAACCAGGTGGGACGACACGGCCACGCGCGATTTCCTCCAATCGGCAGCGCGACTCGGCTAATTATCGCTCGCGGTTGTCGCGACGGAATTGTTTTTGTCGCTGGGTCGCCGCGACCGATGCTGGCTACTTGCTATGTAAGGACCTACGTCACGTCACGGAATTTTGGCATTCGTCCTGGAAAATTCCAAAGAGAGAGAGTACCTGTGCGTGGTACCGTAGGCGGTGTTTGGGTATTCGCATAGAAACGAGAGGCAAGCTCAGCAGCAATTTGAAAACTGATCGCGGCGGGTTTGATGAAAAATTTGGCAAAATATATTTGTTTTCAAGACGCGACAGAAAAATGGTAAAATTCACGGGAGATTCGAGGAAATAAGAAAAAGTGGCTTATCTCATCGAATATTCTTTGGAAATTGACTGCAACGGGTCGCCCATTGAAAACGAGGCGTGAACGCGACGTATAATAGGCAGAATAATGGAAATGAGATTGACGGTGTACTCTTTCTCCTGACTGTACTTTTTCTTTATACCTTTTTTTTCCCCGTAAACTCCCGCTACAGTACTTAACTCTAGCTTTTTAACGTAATGCTTTCCTTTTTTTTTGTCGCTCGTTGCGAACTGCGGATTCGATGAACACGAATGCAAGCTGATTTCTATGTGCATTGTATATATATATGCATATATAGGTATATTACTCAATGGCGCGAATACGGTAGTCGGGTTGGATGACAGGTAGGTCGTAGGTTATAGGTTATAGGCTGGTATTAGTAGGTTGCCAGGCAACTACTACGTGGTTTATTACGTAATTATGCAATTAAGGTATGACGACGCGTACCAGCGTCGCTTGCGAGATTCGATGTGGATGCACCGTACTAATTACTAATTACTCATTAGCATGTGCCCACCACTCGGCACTCTCGAGGTCGCTTCAGGTAGGTTACATTTGCGCATCGTAACTACCTACTTGGTATCCTCTTATCTCCGACATGGCTGCCAATCTACACTCGCCCTTATATCCCATTTTAACCCCTTCAACCTACCAATATATTCACCCAGTACTTACCGTATGAACATAAAAAAATATTTTCATTAACTTTGCCATCTTTCAAAAATCGTAATCAAAATTTCGTACGTAAGCAAGTGACAAATATTCGTATAAATTTTTAGCAGACTACAGGGTATATGATTGCAAATAAAAAAATTTATTTTAGGGGTGCAAATTTGAATCCACGACAAATTATTTTTTAGGTCCATAAGAAATGTCACTCTCCATATACGTTTTTGAAGGAAAATGAAAGATTTGTGTTTAGAAAATTTTTTTAAGAAATCCGTAAATTAAGGAAGTGATTAATTAATTCAGCAATTAAATTCTACCCCTCTCGGTGCACCAATTCGCGCGAATTTATTTCGCACCTTTCCCTCCGTATATCTATATATCTCTTACTACTACCCTTGTACACTTCATCCCCTTCGTCGCACAAAACTCACTCCGCTTGGCCTATCTTCTCGCAATTAATTAACGCGCATCCACAGTTCTGCACTTGTGCACTCGTATACAGTTGTACGCCTTAACGTACAAGTTTTCAGTGCCGTATTATACACGTCGCTACCCCCGCGCACCTTGCGAGTCATCGCGGAGGCAACGCAGCGTGAATTGAGTCGTCGTGGTTCGAAGGTGTCACGAGATACGACAAAGCAGTGCAAATAATCGTAATGACCGTGGAAAGATACAAGGAAATTGTGACGATTATGAAAATTGTGATAAGGAATAATTTTTTTTCGAAAACCTTACCTGTATACCTAAATTGATAATTTATTTTGTCAATTTAATTTGTATGCAATTTTTTCTCCTTCCTATCCCCATTGGTCTCTCTCCCTCATATCTTTATGAAGTCATCGGCGGAGAAAGGCTTTACCTTCAACTGGGCGACTTTCGATCCAGCACCGGCCCGAATCTGCCCACTATCTCTTGAAGTGGCCGACGCATGCGTCTGTGCGTGCGCACTTGGCGCAAACGCTAATCCAATCGGGATTCGAGCTGGGACGGAACGGAGGAAGAGCCGTCAACTTGCGAAAGGGAGACGCTTCGCTGCTCGACGTTGCAAAATGGCTTTCGCGCGTCGAACTGTGATGTCTTGCTCTTGACAGTTCCACTATTAGTCCTTGGATAAGATCGAGATATTCTAGAGATTTTTTTTTCTTCCTTTTTTTCTCTTCGTCTGGCCACGATACCCGGTGCCTCGGATATTGCGACTATTTCTCTGGAAATATTGACCTCTTTTTAAGACGAATTCTCATGGCTGGTCAGAACGATGACAAATGCAATTTTATACCTCGGGCTTTAGATATCGAAACTTGGAATTGCGATAGAAAATTACTAGGGAGAAAAAAAAGTAACTAGTTTAGCGACCGACTTCGCACTGCGAGAACATACCCCATTTCTTTTTGGCTATCTCTTATGATAAACATTTTTTTATAATCTTTCGTGATAATTATCAAAACTTTTTTATATCAGCGCGATTTTTAAATTTTCTTTTATTCAATCGATCGGTCGATTCGAAATTTCGAACGGTTCGATTTCATATCGATTATTTATCTAGCTAATTACACGGACTACCGGTTTACTATGTGGATATTTTTAGCAACCGTTAATTAATCTCATTATCGTGGTAATTGCTCGTGGCTCGATATGAGATGCGTATCAATTAATAACTGAATCAGCCTCGTAACGCAATTTGATAAACGAAGCGGCTGGGGGGGGGGGGAGAAGTCAATCGAATTGTAAATCGATGAGAAATTATTGGGTACAGTCGAAGAAGAAAATAAAAACACATCGATACACGTATACAAACTCGTATTTAATAGTTCTCAGATTAATTCGTACGATATGTACAGTCGGCGTAGTAAACATTAAAATACATTATATGCATATCGATATAGTTTTCAATGAAATTCATATCAGTGAATCCTAAAAAGTTGTGTATTACGCAAAGGACAAAATTTTCGCGAGAGAACGCGATAACAGGACTCTGGTTAACTGACCCTTGCAAATACTCTCAAAGCTTGGGGATGGAATCGGAGCTCTGTGATTGGTCGGCCTGTACCTGCACGTAATGGGGATACAAATAGATCTCCTGAGGATTCCTCGGAATGCTAAGTAGCTGATCAAAGGTTGCACCGGGTAGTAGGATATTCGAATGGAGGTAAATTGCAACAGATTCCCTACCGTTGGCTTTGTGTCGTATATACAGGTATACACTGCCATGTTAAATTGATGCTGCAATCCAAGTACCTATATACATGTATATTCTGTATAGCTAGGAAGAGGATCGTTACTCTCAACTGTTGGTAGAATTCGAGTAGGACCATTGGGATATCTAATCCTTGAGGAATATCAATGCCGGGCAGCAGCCAGGACCTCTCTGCTTATTTTGATACAAGGATTAATTTTCGGCGCGAAATTCGAATTTTAAATAAACAGGACCTACAAATCATTAGCGAGATGTATATTATTTACGATCGGGGGCCTTAACTCTTGGCCGAAACGTGGGAAGATGAAAAATTGCAAGGATGTCTATTAAAGGATTCGGTATCGTCCTTCAAGATATTTTGCCACCACGTATCCTTTTGGGTCTCGTGTAGTCCCGGATTCTCAGGACGTTTCAAAAAGTGTCCCGAACACGTTGGACTCTTGGTTATACATACGGCTTCTATAGATCCTTCCGTTTTCTTCTGCATCCCAGGTACGAAAAGTCGTATCCTTTTAACGCATCGTCCTGGTAGATGCGAACCTCCCGAAGTTATAATCCGTGTATAATCCGGAGCATAAAAATTATGCAACGCGGTCCCACCTTTCGTAAATTATAATCCTTGAGGATTCGTCCCGCTCGCACCTGTGGGTCGGGGGAGTCCTGTAGGTTATTACCGTTGAGGAATCCCGGAGTCCTGGTTATCCTAATATGACACGTCCAGACGTGGCCGGCAGCCTCCCGTCGGGTCCAGGACTTTATCCTTGTACCTGGCCGGGTGTCCTCGGCGGCGCCCGGTTGCTCCTTGCAGGGCCGGAGAATTTGGCAAATTGTCAATTACCGCGAATTTTAGTAATTTTTAAATTATATTTATTTATTAGGCTTTTTTGGCTAATTACTCAAATTCATCGAGCTACGTCACTATGAAATTAAATTCGACTCGTTCCAATGTAATATGCAAATTTTTTAATGCACCAAGTGCGACGGGTAAATAAAAAAAAATTACCTAAGCCTTCTGCACGATTGCGTGAACGTAATACCAACCTTCCGGAATGCATCTCGATGCAACATAACCTGGTTGCAGTCTGCATTCACGTATCCATATGCGATGCATCGATGCACTTTTATTTGTAGTCGTTTTTTTCTCCTCTTTTATTTCATTGATTTTACGGCTGATCGATCGATATTGATTAATCGATATCATAATGGACCTGGAACACCCTGTAGGATGTGCTGAAATGTTAAACGTAGTATGCAGGTACAATGTTGCTACCTTGCAAATCAGCCTTATGTCATATGACTACAACTTTTTAAATTGCATCTCAAATTACGTTATACCCTACGCCTACGTAACGGGTGTCTTGGAAATATTTTTATTTCTTTTTATATTCAATCTTCTTATACCGGGTGCTTTATTTAGCAGGGAATTATTATTTTTCTAAATATACCGAAAAATGCCAACATTCCTGGGTGGGGCAGCCCTGGCACTAAATCACGCGTCGCACCGCGGTGGCTGCCCGAGGTGGGTGTCTGCCTGGTAGTTGCCACCATCGCCATAAGCAAGCTCACACCATAACTTGCCATGACAGAGGCTTTATTGCGAATGTACTGGGCTTGCTAATAAATTCTTTTTTCCTGTCCCTCCGTACGCGGGACACGCGGACATTGTCGGCCCTCGTACGCTGAACGTATAAACGCGTACAGATACGTATATATTTAGCGTACGTTAGATCTTGATAGACTTTGGGTTACGTGAAATTAAAAATGGAAAATTTTTGGAAAAAATTTAATCAGTTGCGGATCGTCCTAAGGAATTTTCAAGTCTGATTATACAGTGGAATGTACATTCCTTGATCACTCGGTAGCAATTAGAAAACGTAACTGTTATTTCTCTTGGGGTTTTCGATAGACTCAAAGTACCTCGTTGGCACATGACGTGCCACTTCGAGAGGACATCTCGACTCCTTGACGAAGATAAAGAAAACGAGAGACTGGGAAGCTGGGAAGGTTGGCGCACGTTTTGAAAGTGAAGTGAAGCGAGATGAAGAATCGTGAAGTCATTCCGGGATGCTGGATGGAGACTCGAGCATTCCCAATTAAGCATTACACGGTCTCTGAAGTTCGTTTGACACTTGAGAATAATTTTTTGGTATTAATATGGACATGGGATGTATAAGATGAATTTTTTATATTATTATGAATGGTTTTAGAGGGGGGAGTGTTTTTTTTATTTTTTTAATACAAAAATTCTAGAACGAATCGTACGGGACATTTTCACGGATCTCTACTCCTAATGCCAGTCCTGGCTAATTTCGTGACCGATAGATATAGATGCATTGGGACCTATTCGAATTCTCAAGGAGCACTCTTCTTTTTTGGGTCCTATTGCCAGGGCCGTTTAGCGGAGCGTTTATGTGGTGGGCCCATAAAATAAATCAAAAGCGCTTGATATTACAATGACAATAGGCCACGTAGGCCACATTCTGTGTGGACGGCATCCGATGACACGGATATACGGTAGAAGGGATACCTGGGCTGTGCTTGTTCTCTATACAGGAATACCTGTATCGTATGGAATACACGGGGATAGGCTTATTACCGAATATTAGCGATGGCTTAAAGCCGGAGGTTAAAACAAACGAAAACAAAAATTTTGGAATCACTTTTGATGGTTAAATGACGAAAGTCGTTGAAGTAATGAAATAAAATTTTATTTTACAAAAAAGAATGTCAAAGTAGTGATTTGACAAAAAATAGTTTATTTTATTATAATAATGTTATTGGCTAATTCATCATTTGTTTTTAACTAATTTTACACTTATTCAAATCTTAACGAAGTTTTTATTGATCTTTTTTTTGTAGGATAAACGCCATTTTATTTTTCGAAAAATTTTGCAAAATCTATCGTAACTCGTGCCCGTCGCTAGGTACTACAGGTGGATCGCCGAAAGAAATTCCAGCGTATTTGATACACGTGCCGAGGATTTGAATTTGTAATTCGACGCTTTTGTTAATCCCATGGAAATTGAATGCGTCCGTTAATAGGTCCGGATTTGTACCGGTTGTCCGTTTACGAAGATGACGAGACTCCGATGAGACACAATGCTATGGATTGGCTGTGCGTTACCGTCTTTCAAATTGATTTTAATTCATTGCCCGTGAGTTACGAATGGGAACCCCAGCTGCCGTAGACACTCGATCAATTAAAATTAATCGTATTAAATTCCCTAAACCACATTGCGACCAGAGATTGGCAAATCAATAAAAAAATTTTCTTATCCCATATACTTATCGAACTGTCTGTCAACGCTAAAGTGCATACATGCAGTTGCAGCTGCATAAATTTTTTTTTACCACCAAATCCATTTCGCCCGGCGGTTTGGACTTGTCTTAATTTGAGAATAAAAAAAATTGCAACGTCTGCCGGAAGTCAGCTCGAAATTCTCGCTCGAGCCGTCGAAACGAGCTAAACGTTGCTACATCTTTCATCAGGCAGGGAGGCCAACTGCAAAACGTAGAAAATACAAGGAGCCCGGTATGCTCGGTACTTGCGTACTTACTTGCGTATGCATGTAGGTACGTACCTACTCTCGGGTACTCCCGGGCACTCGAAGTCGAGAGTCGTGGGGAAGCTGGAGCCGAGCCCTTGGGCTCCCGAACGTTCTGTTTGCTTTTAATTTATGACGATGCATAATTAGCCAACCGAAAGTGAAATCCTTTGTGAGTGGGCGACCCGTTAGACTATGGACCATAGGTAGCGAGTACTTTATTTCCCTTCAAATTATTACCAAGATGCAACTGTACGAAGTGGTTACCATTTCTATATGAATTTTCCAAAAATCTATTATTTCACATTTATTTATTTCGCTTTTTCAAAATTTATACAAACTTACTTATCTTCTAATTTTTATTATACCCTTTTATCAATCTTTGACGTGATTCAGCTTTTTCTTTTTTAAACCAAAAAATACTTTCTCTCCGAACCCTCATAATGGATCCAACTACCTTAACCCTCTGAAACAAACGAATCCCGAAAAACAGGAGCAGCCCGTGAACACGGCACGTAATCGACGATCGGCAAAGCATACAACTGGGCAGGACGATTAATTTTGGGAGGAGTGTTGCTAACGAAGGAATAGCGTGGCGCCTATACACGTAACGCACAAGGGTCACACGTTGAGATTTATGGCGGTCCATTGTTTTAACACGATCGTTAGCACCGGCCCACTTAGTCAGCCCTTGCCTAGTAGATTTAGACAGTGTAAGACGGGTACGTAAGGCCCAAAAATACAGATGTTCAAACTTGTTCTTGAACTCTGAAAAGGCCCGAGGGAACATCTTTATTTCGTAATTACAGGCTTCCGTTTCCAGTGTGACGAACCCGTTCTTTATACTATATAATACACGTGTATCCACGAGATTCCCATATGGTCCAGATCACAGCATCCCTGAAAAAAATTTATTTCAAAATGAAATATTAGTTTTATTAATTAATCGTGATGTTGCGTGGTATAAAAATAAATAATATAGACATTTCCAAACTCTTTTTGCTTCTTCTTAATTTTGGGTGGTCTCGTAACCCGTTCACGTATGCTGGATATGACGTCACGATATCCTTATCGGGAAAAACGATACGGTAACACTTATACGACAGAACGAAATTGCACTTGAAATCTAATATTATCTCGTTTTCCCACAAAAATGGTGGATACCGAAATTCTCGTTTATACGTCACAATGCTATACCGTGACGAGTATACGTCTTATATATATAATATATAGGGTGACACGTTACATTGTCATTCTTCATTGCAACACGATACAGCGTATAATGTTCTGCTCGGATGGCGACTAATGGACTTTCCATTGTCTATCGACTAATGCCATTAAAGCAGAATCGAGAGGAATTGTAAAATATTTGCGATTTCGTCCCAAGGCTCCCGTGTTAACCATTAAGAAGTCGCCGAGCCAATTCTTTGAACAGTTGCGAAAAAAAATTTCAAAGTAGCATAATGACAACAAAAATTTAACAGGAATACCAACCCTAGCCTATATAAAAAGCAATGGCTACTTGACTCTATGGTATTTTCCCTGTATAAACCAGGTGCCACAAATAGATACAGTACACTCACAATGGGTTCTACCTACATGTAAGTGCACGTAAGACTGACAGAAAAAAGTCAAGTGTTGACTATAACTATATTCAACCAGTACTACTCCCATAGCACTCCTCTTCAACGTCCCACTGGGTGTCAAGTTTCTCATCGAGTTTCTGTGCTCACGGTATCCACTTTTTCTCCTTTTTTTTCTTACGCACTCGACGCGATCCTGAAAATCGTCACCATTGACAGCCTCTCGCCCAAGTACGTTTGCGGTGCCTCAAAAAAGAGCATAGGCAGGAAAAAAAGTTGGATAGGAGATAAAAAGTGGACCAAGTATCCTAAACCATAGAAAAAGAAGGATAGAGGAATCGATCGTTACTTCCTTTTAAACAGTGGCGTGAAACCACGATGAGTCAGGATGGCCAACGACGAGGTGTTAACTGCCCAGTCACGACGCACATGTTCGACCAACAAAACGGGACGCCATGGCATGTCTATGGGGTCCCGTAGTACGTATATATATACACATAAGGTACAAACACCATATTCAAATTATATACAGACGAAAATTTCTGCCGGGAAATTTGAACTGCTGTCTATATACACGGACTGTACTTGTATGCTATATACATATATATACAGTACTAGCCGTACTTGTACGCACATACTGTTCGATGGTTTTGCTCCGAGTGCAGTGAAGTATCGCCTTAAAGGTTATTGACATTATTGACCAAATATTGGCCGGCACTACGGAAATTGCTGGTTCTGTTACGCACCTACGCACGTGCGTACAGAAACACTTACCCGAATTTCCGGTCTCTTCCAGATACCATTCGATTCCCAAACTTCGAAACGATTTCTTATCAAAATAGAAAAACGTGTTACGCAATTATATTTATCATCTTTATGCTCTTTCTCTCCAAAAAAAATACACTCAACGCAACCAATAAATCCCAGCGACGAGCATTCGTTTACGATTCCACGTCGTTATCATTTAACGAATTTATTTATCGATTGGAAATGGCGACTCCCTTGGAAACTAATTAAAATCTATCGTGCGATAAAGGGAAGAGGAGACGTTGCTGACTTCCATAGTAATTCAAGCAACGCTTCCCATTGCGACATCTTGGGATATAGACGTGTGGTACCTGTTACCCGTGTAGTGACTGTAGCTCTTTTTTTTTATTTTTTTTTTCTATGCATATATATATACTGCCCATACGTACACGCGTCCCTATACTATATAGGTAGCTATCACGTTGCCTACTATACAATATCTAGATAGGGAAATATATATATATAGTCGATGAGGGTTAGGTTAGGATACGATAGGAGAAGCCAAGCACAAACAACGTGGATGTTCAGGGAGCCACGTGAAGATAGTCACACACCAGGGTACTGGCATGTGTCAGAGCGGAGACACGGTGGGTGCTCCAGGTCGGAGTGTCGCGAACGTCGAGGGCGTCGTCGGGGACCGTGACTGAACTGAATCTGCCCATGAACACCGACACCGGGCCGTTTCGCAGTCTGAAATGGCACATGGAAAACAGTCTTGAGGTTTACTATGGTATTTGTGTATATATATATATAGGGCTAGTGACGTACCGGTGTCGTATGTAACTGGAACTCCTGTGTCGTATTCGCTGAGAAACTGTATATGCGACACACTCCGGGTTCATCCGTTCCTCAGGTTCCTGGAGGATCTTCCGTTATGGTGTGACTAATGGGAAATCGTGATTATTACTTTGGACCTGGTTTACGGGTTGAATTAATTTTTTTTTCATTTCCAGGGTATAATTAGACCAAATTTTGCAGGGAGTCAGTGGTTTTTGTCTGATACCAATGGAAATGTAGTTGGGGAATTTTTTATAGGGTTAAAATCTTTTATGGGGTTGATCTCGTGGTTGGGTATTTAATTTGGTTTCTCTTTAATCCTCCTTGCTTCCTCGGCTACTTGCTCGTTGCTTTCTGATGCTATAAATTCATAAAGTACACAAGTTTGAAATTACCTACCGCTTCGCACTATCTGTCTTTCTTTAATGATATATATGTATAGTAGTTTAGTAACAGGTAGTACCTGTACCTAGTAGAAGCTGCACCTTCTTCTTCTTCGTCAACTCTACGCAAAACCTCCAGCACGGTAACCCGTGCAAACTCTGTCACCTTGCTTTAGCTTACGTGTATATATATATATATATATATATGAACGTGTTGGTCGTGCTTGCCAGAAGGCGAGAAACTCAACTCCAGGGTCCCTATAAATTCAGCAGTAGTTGCTTACTGCAGGCAGCTCCAGGAGTTCCGTGGACAAAATTCTTAGCAGTAGCAGCCAGAGTTGCAGGTATACAGGGTGTTACCGTTAAATTGGAATTGCGGTCTGGCGCAGAGAAACGGGTTGGAATAAAAATATTTCCAATTAAATCTTGACGAGTATTTGGATCGATTGCGAATGATATATCGTTGAGGCTTATCTGAGAGTTTTTTTTTAATTTTTGATAAGACCCAACGTGAGTAATTGAATTTTTGGAAAGATACGTATTGAGTATTCATAGAAAGTAAGGAGACACGGAATGAGTAACGAACTGTCGGCACTCAGAATGTGTCGAAGGCGCCAGCACGTGAGCTGGGAGCTGATAAAGGCCACGTGGCTCCTTCGTATTAATTACGATTGTAAGTAATTATCATCGATCGAGCACGTAGCCCCGAGGTACATCGAGTGGGACTTATGACGGACGCTGGGAAAAACGTGCGGACGTCAGTCGCGCGTACCACGTAGGTACTAGGGTCCTTAGGGTCGCTGGTTACGTGAAGTACGATAACACTTCTTGTATCTAGACAATGGACCTATGATAACAGCCGGAATAACCGATGGATGAAGAGGAAGAAAAAAACATTTTTTATTACTAACCATTAAACCATTGTACATTAATGATCGGGCCATTAATTTGAATATATACAGTTCTTAGCGCTAATAAAACCTAAAGGCTGTTTTCATTGCTTGTGTTATTAAGCGATGATCGTAGCATTCTGATCTTGCACGCCTGGCCACTTTGAGGCATCCCTGCTGGACCCGGATGAATGACTTTGTTTTGGTCTCCAGTCTATAAAAAAGGAGTGAAAAAGTGGCAGTCAGTTATAAAGGAGGACGCACAAGAAACAGGCCTTAAGGCGATCCCACATGAACGTCCAGTTGTTCCGCATTTGGATCGAAGGTTTCAAGAGACTCGATGCCACGGCGACCAAGTCGCTGATCCCCAGGCTCTTGGTTAGCTCAACTTGAGGTCCTGGTGCTATCTTGATTAGCATGCCCTGGCGCAAGGCACACCCGGTGCACGTGTGCTTCCATGCATCAGAACTGTGATGTTGCACCTAGGCGGATTCTGCACCGTGCAAACGTCCTCACGTTGCGCTGTGTCGTAAGGTGCATTTTTATTATGGAGGATTCTTGAAGCTGTGCGTGCACTGAAGAGCGATCGTGCTAATTTAGTCTGGGCGGAGTGCATGGGGTTTGAAAAAATTGCATAAGAAAATTCAGACACTTGGAAGAATTTTGGGTGAAAGAAATTTGTAGTTTTGGAAATTATGGAGAAGTTTTTTTTTCTTTATTTTCAGTTCACTGAAATATTTACTGTCAGGCAGCACGTGCTTATCTGTCAGGCATTTTTTTCGGGTTCTGTTCCGTAAGTGAAAACCGACTGGCACAAGGGGATGAATGGAATATAGTAAGGGGTTGCGTATGTAGGAAATCTGAGGACGATGAGACACACGTGATGCTAACAGACGAGACGAGGTGGCTGTGACAGCCTGGAAATTACTACTTGACGACGCATATCTCTCGGCTCGTGTTCCGTTCTGTTCCGCTCTGTTCCTGTACTCCGTTCCCTGTTCTCTGCTACGTTCCGCGAAGTTTCACATTATATGCCACGAGTTCAAACTACGATATGAGCCCTACTGTTCTACAGGGGGGAAATTACATTTGAGTATAGTCTTATGTATTATGTATGTATATGTTCATCTGCCACTTGGAACTCTGTTGGCTTCGTTTCTATGTTACCTGTACGTATTGTGACGTGAATTTTCGAATCACGGTCGCAACGCGAATCCAGCTACCGATTCTGATAACGTTCTCGCTTTCTGGTTATCTTAGAGTCGCCAATTTGATCAGAAGCTTAGCTCTGGGGTCGATTGGTACAGTTGGGCCGATGCTGTCTGAAGGTTATTTATTTTTGAATTGTGGTTGAGATAAGGATGAGATGCCCAGCTGTCGCCTGATGTCCTGGGGAATCGGTTGTGGAGGATCTTTCGAATTCATACGTGGATCAATTCGCCGAGAAACGCTCTCGATTTGGTTTAAAGGGACGACTCGAGGGAAGGGATAAGAGTTATTAGCTATGAGGATCTCGACCAATCAGAATGATTAGTTCCCAAATTTGACTAGTTTCAAAGTCAGTCTGTCTTGGGACACCGATCGGGGTGCCTCGAGCTGCCTCGCGCTCCCGGGTTATTTTTTATAATTTTTCTAGCTGAGTTTCCTATACGGTACAAAAAGTTCTCGCTTGTGTAGTTCGCGCGTTGCTCTCGCAATATCCAGAAAATCCTACCGATTTTCTTAGCTTGTTTCGGAGCTGCAGTTTTGTGCTATAGTGCAGTGCCCACCCGAGTGTCCCCTGGATGCAGTTCTCGGCCTTCACGGATCAGCTGGACCAGCTCCGGTGAGCACTCCCGATTTATTAATTGGTGGAGGGATTTCGATTTTATAGATCCGGTTCGGTCTGGTACGTTCTCGATCGATCGCTCTCTATTTTCCGGCAATATTTATCTGACGTTTACTCCGATCCTCTCTATCTCAACGCAGCAGCCTGAACGGCCGCATTTCCGTAACCGTTCGCTCCCGCTCGTGCAGCCAGTTGCGTTTGCTGATTTTACGCGAGCCTAAAGATTAGCAAAAAATAATTTCTAGGTTGTATTAATTCTATAAAGGAAAATACAAAAATTATCTTTGTGTATATATATATGTATACGTATATAAAATCCGTTGACTCCAACTGAAATTTTCGAAATTCCAAAAGTGGTTGATCGGGGGTTGAGTACAGGAACGGTGCTCGTTTTGCGCCCCGTCGGACACAAACGTGGGTTGACGTGGCCGCGGCTACCGGATTTCACCCCTGGCTACACTCTCCAAGTCGCCCCGACTCTCCCCCTGTACCTTTGCCGCCATTTGATCTGCCCCCGATAGTCAGGAGACGCAACTCAGCCGGAATATCTCGGGTCTGGATGTACCGCTGCATGCGAAAAAAAAGGTATAGGACCATCACGTGAGCATCCTTCTGTTTCTGTTAGGGTTCCCCAGCGAGTTTAGAGCATGCCGCTGTGACGTCGCGACGCTATATACGAACTCGTCGATTCATGAGAACGACAGTAAATGGAAATAAATATTTTTCATAAATTGTCAAATCGAAGTTTCCATAAAACAAAAAAATATTCGACCGATACTCTCGTGCTTTTGAATATTAAATATCTTTTTCATATAATAATAACAATTTCCACGTACGTACCTTCAAGTACAGTCATACCCATAACTATGCTCACTCACGTAATCCAATCTTGGCAGCACCTAAAATTTATTTAAATCAAAGATACGAAAGATAAACACCAAATAGGAAGGGTCTGACAAAATTCTATCATTAGTATACCAAACTACCTGATAACCGGCGTTAATTAACAACCAAATGAACAGCCACCCCTTAATCCCCTTATCACCAAGCAATTCACCACGATAGAGTATTACCTTTGAATTTTCATTGCTGAAAGGTATCACACCTTATCACCCTGTCCCACATATCACCCATCTGACACAGCTATGACTGATTCTAGAATTTTAAGGTCTCAAGTCGCAATAGCTATCCTTACACTTGGAACCACCCGTTATACACGGTAATAATGGTAAAATAATTTGTTTGATTTTTAATTTTATCAGTCAAATTCGTATCTCCTTCTTCGACAAGAAAGTTATTAATAATTTTTTTTATTAAAAAAAAATAAGTTTTTGACAAAATCAGTCTGCCCAGTTGAGTCCTTGTTTTACTGAAGACAAATAAAGGAATGGCTTGCGTGCCGCGCGAAGCGAAGTCTACTTGATTACAGAATGGACGATAGGATCTGACACTGGGGCCATTTGCATGGCTATCAAGATGCCGCTTATGTATACGTATACCGTATAGATATAGATGATCGTACAAGTAACGTATCCACAAAGCAATGTAGTGTACCCACCCTTAGCCAGTGAAGCCTATTAAAACGAGTGACCAATTTCGTTCTGATTTACGCGCTTTTATTCCGGCCATGTTATTTATCGCGTAGACCCTCCGGGACGGCACGTGGTGCACCCGGAAAGCTTCGTTACGGTCCTGCCCAGGCACGTACTTGTGCGGGTCTTCCGTGAAAGAGGGCGACGGGTCTTGGTAAAAGGGTTCAAGAAAAAATATTTAAAAAAAAGTGTGAAGAGACGAGAAAATGAGAAATACATAAGATTTACTTGTTTTCTATGGTACGTATACCCGGTGCAAGGTACTTGTTACGATTTGACTTTTACCAGACAAACCTGTACTATTCTCACTAGACAAATACATTGCTGTATCCTGAATTGGATACAAGTACAGGATTGTTCGGTATTGCCACTATCCAAAGTATTCAGTTCGTTTTTCTATTGTCGGGGCGAATAGGCTGCGAATAGGGGATGAAAAAAAATATATAAAAAAAAAACCTTGTTCCAATTCATGAGCTCACGAGGTCCAGTAGGGTCCTTTCTTACAGGTCGTCTACACGGGACAATTACTATGCACTTGTCATGCTAATCTATGCTAGGGAATTTCGCGTGTTCCATTCTCGATGCTTCTTTACTTGTTTTGTTACCAGATGGATAGTTTCAGAGTGAAATGTAACGTTGGTAAATAGAAGAAGAAATTTTTGTATTTAAAAAAAATATTTTTGATCGGATTAAACAATTTTTTCAAATTTTTTTTATTTACGATGCATGTATGGGTATAACGTGTATACCGCGTGGTCTAAGAGAACGGGAATAACGACTCGATCCAGAGAAAAACGTAGATTTGATCTCGTTCTCAGATTATCGAAGCGACAGACTAGTTTTCAGACTAGAATCTGGCACGCTCTGATTTCCATACAGGAAGCACTGTAACAAGAAACCACCCTCCGTTCCTCCATTGCTGCTCTACAACCCTCTCGTGCTCTTTCAGTCATTCTCATCTTTTGGACCAGTCTCTCCTTTTCTTTTTTTATTACGTCACTCCCTCGGAACCCCAGGACGCTACGAAGTAGAGCTTAGTCTTAGCTTATCCTGGTGTATTATTACCTCTCCTCTCTTGCCAGGTATATTTTAGAGATTCTCTCTTTCTATCCCTCTCTCTCTCTCTCTCTCTCTCTCGCGCTCTCTCTCTCTCTCTCTCTCTTACCTCTCCGTATAGCTATGCCCGTACTGTTATTATTATTATCGTTAGTCGTAACGCTGTTACGCACAGTTGCTGGTACTTTTGGCCAGTCGGTTTGGTTTTACTAGTCTCGCCACTGCACACTCCCCTGCTTACTGTCGGGGTGGTTTCGAAGGTTCTCAATACAGCTACTTTATGCAGTGACATAAAATTGAGTAAAATGCTCCAGACAGGGTTAATCCAAATTAATAATAATAAAACCCTTATAAAAAATTTATTCCGAACGAAAATTACCGAAAATCGACAGTCTAGTAATTTTTGTATTGCCAAGCCTGATATTTGTCAAAATTGCATGTTTCGTGTAAAATCAAAGTATTCCCGGATCGAAATTTCAATATAAGATTTTAGAACAGCCATATAAATTTTTCGTTACGATAAATATCCCCAGTGATAACAAAAAATGCTCTAGGTTACGCACCGAACGCAAAAGATCCTAATCAATGTCAGATTCCTGAGGAAATGAGGATCTCTGAACGCAATCCGGGCAGGGCAGAAGCAGGAGCCGTACAGGGCTGGATCGAGTAAGGGTGGGGCTGGGAGCACAACAACCCATCCTGTATGTATCCTGGACAGGATCGCCCAGGTGCGTACGGTGCGAGAAAACAGGGGGGTACCGCAGGGTAAGGGGGGAGCTAGAGGAGCATAGACCTCTCCCCCCCGCATAAAGATGGGGTCCCGACTAGTTCAGCATTGGTTAGGGGGGGAACACAGGGGGAACCCAGGGGAGTGTAAGGACGCTGCTACCTGAGTCCCGTCGACCCAGGATCCTCTCTTCCCGGTAAACTCCTGGGCGCCCAACTGTCTACCGATCCTAAGGATCCTCCGACATCGCGTTCCCTCAGAAAAACCCCCCCCTGTACCCTTACTACCTACTACTACTACCTGGCTACCGTTAGAGGTTCTCATCCGGTCTTCCTTTAAAAAAAATGTTCTTTTCCTTTCATCTCACAACGATCCGCTATCGCGATACTCTTCAGACATTCCATCGGTAGCCCTTGGCACCCTGGTCTCTTACTGCATTCCTGGCAAATTGATCCATAGCGACTTTACGTTTGATCTGTATGCCTCCTGGCATATCCTTAAGGTGCCTTTCCATCGCTACGGAAACACGCTTCGCGTCCTACCGATCTATCTTTTCCTTTACTCACTCGCTTGCAAACATACGGACAAAGATAAACCTTCGGCCTCGTGTAAACTCGGCTACCGGTCTTACGAGACAAACTGTCGAACGGGAACTTACTTTGTGTTCCGTGTTAATATTTGAACGGGCAATGTTTGTCGCGTCAAACAGGCCGCCGCTCGAGCGACGATGACACCGGCGACACTTTGTCTTGAATTTTTTTTTTGACCATTTCGAATAGACAGTGGAAGCGTGCCTTGGATAGAAAAGGAAAATTATTTTTGAGTATTTTTATCGAGAGTCTTAGTAATTTTTTTTATCGGTTACTTGTATGTAATTTGTGACAGACAACCCAGGTCTCCTTTTTACTTAAAATTTGAAAACCAAAAAAACGAGGGTAGAATTATTTCTAAGGCCTCTCAAATATTCTACCTCGCTAAAATCCACGAAATCGAAAGAGCGTGCCGGGGCAAAGAATTTTTGAATTTCTAGGGTCAACCGCGCGATACAGAAATACGATGAATTTATGATAATTAGAAAGTGGGTCGACGCAGACGCAACAAAAGCCGCCGTGACTTTAGACACGGTACTGACACGCCGCGGTCCCTTTTTCGCATATTGTAAACTGCTCGGCGGCGTCAGCATAGCGACGCTGCGATTTCGTCCCCATACAAAGCGGCCATGAATATTTATCACGAAAAAACTTCATTACCGACGGAGCATTAGGCGTGAAAAACGTAACTTTCGAAACGACAGAGAAGTTTCGGTCTCTGGGATATCCAGGGATGTAAGAGGAACTTGCCAAGAAAAAAGGGTTAAAGATCAACTGTTCAGACTACATCTAGGTATCTCCCTCTCTCTCTCACAGACGCCAAACGCATCTCAGTCGAGTAGAAGCTGAGCAAGAGAAAGACTACAGGCATCCCGTGCAAATAGACAACCTGTCCCGTATACGTGACATAAGTGAAGGGAGTGTCCTTGGAGGAACTAAATAGAATTTTACACCTCGCACTTTAGGGTTGACATCCTTCAGCACCGAAACCACCATTACGAACAAGTTCCTCAACGTTTATAAATAAATTAGACAATCGTCAATCACCATTGTCCACGAACCCCTTTCTAGGTGAATAACCAACCCGTAGGTACAAAGGATCGGCCACGAGATGTCACTGTCGATCAAGTCCATTTAGATTCCTCAAGTAGATTTAAATAAAGTCACCTGTTGCCGTGACTAATCCTGTATAAAATATGGCAAACAAGCTACCCATAGGAAATACCCAAAATACCATGGACGTAATAAATAATGGCAGTCAACAAAATTTTTTTCATTTTTTTCATTTTAAACCCTAGCTTCGTTATATCCGATCCGTCGGGGGTAGCAAGGCGTAAGATCAGCACGATCTCTATATTGCTCGATATATCTGTACGTATTGGGGGAATCTGAAAAAACCGACGGAGCCTCTGAAGTGGGTGGAGGAGGTGCTCGTTGTGGCGGTGATGATGGTAGTGAAACCCGGAGGATCGAAACTTCTTTGTCCGCCCCTGATTTGGCTTCTGTGGTAGTGGCCTCTTCTGGCAGAAGAGAAGACAAGAACGCTGAACGTTGAGGGATGAAGGAATGGGTGGTGGGGGTGGGTGGGGGGTAGGAACGGTCGAGTGAGGGGGGTGGGATTGAAAAAAATAAGGAGGGAGGGAGAGGGGGAGTCATTCAAGAGAGCCGGTGCCTAAGAGGGTGCTTCAGAATACTCGCTGTATATACCGTCGGCTAGATTCTCATATTTGCGAGCTTTATAGATTTATTCCGATAGCGGGAAAGAGCTTGTGTTCCTCCATCTTTGTTTTATATATAGAGATGAAATGTATAGATATATTGGTTGCTCCTCTCGAAACGCCAGAATACTTGCTGTACGTATCATGTCAGGGATATATCTATAGCTAGAAATCCAATGGAGCATAAACTCACTGGGATACTCGATATTGGCTTGAACAAAATTTTTTTATTCAAAATTAATATTTACGTGTGACGTGATATTAGTATCAAAGAAGGAAATTGGGAAAAAATTTTTTCACGGAACGGTACTATAGGAATTCTTTTATTGATCAAAATTATAGTCGCGTCTTTGATGCTGCGCCATGCTTTGGGTATGGATGAATTAATTATGAATTTAAGGTAGTAATTCGGGAATTTTTTGGTATATGAAAATTTTGAAAAATTCCGTTAGTCGAACGTCCTACGTGGCCGCCTGTGCGTTCATTGAAATCATCGAACGCTTCTGGTAACTGAAATCTCAGCATCCACCCTCCCCCACCCTTGGATGGTGGCTGCAACAACCCCTGGTTCCTTTATACAGTCCTCTCTCTTTGTCCCACGATACTTGTATGTCTCCGTCTCTCTTTTTTCGCTCTACTCTTTTCATCCCCTGTGTCCACCCCTCGTGCCTCGTGTGCAGGGCGGAGGGAGGACAGGGGGGTGCAGCTGCAGCTGCGTGCCGCGACCAGGTGTGCCCTTTCTAGGCCCGCTTGCAATGCTCCCGCAAGGGTAGTTTTTCTGCGATTTGCCAAACAGACCGAATATGGTCTCCGCCGTCATTATTATAACCAATGATGGACATAATATTGAATTTTGAAAATAATTTTCTTCTATTGAATTTTTATTTTTTCCAATATTTTTTTGGGGGATTTTTAATATCGTCCATTCACGTGCTATTATATATGATATGTTACTGAGCACCGTATTAGGGCTATTTTCATGAAACTGTATATGTAACTAATGCGTTAGCACTTAACAAATATACCTAAATCATATACCTGTATGAACTGTGCATTAGAAAAGTGGCGATGGAAAAGCAAATTACGGAAACGACGAGCCTGCCGATATAACGATAAGCGAACCTGGTTAGCGTCGTCACGCCGTCATCATTTCCACTTCCAGTTCCACTTCCACTTCCGTTACTGATTTTTGTATCGTTCTCTCGGTCTAGCTTTTTTTTTTATTTATACGCCGGAGGCCTCGCCTAAAAATTTTACCTAACCCATCCTTTACGTCACTCGTATACTCGATTTACGTTTTTATGCAATTTAGAGATTTTTAGTATTTTTTTTATTCATTTAATTTTTTATACGCATTATTTTAGGCAAAAAATGTTATTTAATTATCAGTTAAGAATGTTGGTATAAATCAAAACTTATTCCGGAATCTGTATAACTTCTCCGGATATCCCATCGAAACGTCATAGTCAGGGATCCGTGGATCGTGCGAGCATCATACCGCTCGGCTGAGCGTGTTTCCCACCTGAAACGGAAGTAAGGTTCCCCCTGCAGAGACAAGCCTACCGGAACACCGGAACCGGAAGGGCGCGGAACCTCCGTGTCGGGACGAGTACACTACTGTATACGGACTCGCACTGATTCCCTGATGACAGGACGAAGCCGTGTTGTTACCGATTAGAAAATTTTTATCAGTAACAGGTTGAGTGGAAAAAATAATAAGAATTTGATATCAGTGTAATACCGGGTGATTGGAAAAATAATAATTTGTAAATTATTAGTGGGATTAATTAATTGAAAATATTAATTTTTTTAATATTGAGGTTATTAACGCATATCGTTATCTTCAACGTATTCTGATTAATGATAAGGGGTTAAAGAAAACTTGACTGGTGGCATCGCCATTGTGAAAATTGACTTTGCAACCTACCGCATTGCGGCCTAAACAAGAGGCCACCATTAAGCCAAATGACTCGAGCGTGAACGACTCGTGATTAAAGGGGCGATTTATTATTGGGATACAGCCCTGAGGTTGCTTCGGCTTTGAACCCTATAGAAACTTAGAGAATTCGTATTTTATTATCCATTTATTTATTTGCATCGGATCTTTTGTCTTGTCCGATTCACCGTCCATCAATCTTAGATGAAAGGTATTATTTATTTGTCGTATTATTTTTATTACGTAGAATATAAAGATTTGATCAGTTTTTAATGATTTATACATATATTATTTTTTTGACTTGTCAAGCATATATTAGCTCGAAAAAATCTCAGTGCTGACCGGCAGTCTCGTTTTCATGGGAATTCGAGGGTGCAGGTGAACCAGCCTTAATTAACATGACGCGCCGGTATTCTATGGGAAATCCAAGCAGCACCTGCCAAAAGCTTGACTCGTATGGGACTCCATAAGAATCACGGCTCCTGCCGTATCGTCGAGGTTATGGGAACATAGTCTCGTGGACTGGTTAAATACTGTCATTACTTCAAGAACATGTTGCTTCCATAATGCATGGAATTACATGTAGGTTCTAAACCCTCGTACGAGCTAGACTGTTCATCATGTTAGCTTTAAAAATTAAATCAGATCATTTTTACACGATTTTCAAAAATTAGTAAAAAAAATATCTATTGAATTTTTGGCAATACAAATTTTTTTCCTAATTTAAACTCTTCGCGTACAAAGGGATGTATCTGAATGAATTTTCGTATATGGAAATAGAGCGTCGATATTCAACTTCGATCCATACAGACTTGACAATTAACTGTACGAGGAAAAAAATGGTCCGGCAACAATAAAATCCAAGCAAAACCATTTTCGTCTGGATAATTGCCAAGTTATCAGTTCCAGGGGCCAATTTAACATTGACAACGAATAAACCCCGTCGATTTCGAGTTCGATATTAACTCGGAATTTCCAATTTTAAAACAGCTTTGATCGATGTCCCGTTGACAGGTGGAGCAAGGCTTCCAGTTTTCAAGGGTGGGTTAGCTTGGGGGTGAGATTGCCCTGTCACCTTGACAAATGGTCCGAGAGCCAGAGGTACCTAGTGGAACGCGAACCGTGGAACCACGGGGGTGGTTTATATCACCTTAGAGAACCAACCCCCCCAGCCACCCCCCATCTGTACACTCTCACGACACCCCCCAAAGACGCTACCATTACGTAGCAAGTTCACCTGAACTACCCACCCACTTATTCATCCCCATTGCAACCCCTAATGATTAGTCATTAACTATTGACAGTCCCTGGCAAATGACCTTGATATCATATACAATTGTCAAAGATTTAAAAAATGAATTTATATCGGACTAAACCTCCGAACTTATATTTTTACGAAATTTTATATTTTTCGATATATTTCTTATCACACTAGAAATTGTTACGTCACGCCTAATTGAATTTACGGTAGAGAGGGTATAATAAAGTCCAAAAAAAAAAGAGTTAACCCAAAAAATAATAGACCATCGTTACCTCCTAACAGTAAAGTACTAAAAGCCTCGCCTAATATTCATTTCTTCGTGACCTAATGGCCGATACGAAAATTATATCCAGGGAACACGTGTCGCTCATGGAAATCGCCTTAAATTCGTTCCATTATCAGTGAATGGCTGTCGCCCAGAGAAAGAGGCGAAAGTAACAAGCTCGTTACTTACCATTAATTCACGTTCAGAAAATATTTTTCGAATTGCCTGTCAGAGTATTTGTATTATTTTTGTTCATTACCATTAATACAAATAAAAAATATAACAAGCTCGTTACTCAGCACGCGCCTAAAACGCATTTAAAAAATATATTTCAAAAGTGTCACTGTTAAAAAAATTTTTTTAATACCTCCAAATTCTTCTTTCTTTTACCATTACTCAGCCCAGTCACTCTACTTATTCACTTACGCCAATTCCATTTAATTCGCTCGATCGAATGGTCACGCTCCATTTACCTAAGGTATAGCCATTGGTCAATACCCGAACGCATAATAATAATAATAATTCACAGCCGCGAATCCGCCATAGTCCTACAGACAATGGAGAACAAAATACGGATGGACAGGATATGTTTGTTCCCTGTGTAAGAAGTACGAAGGAGAATAAAAATAAAAAATGAAAATAGTTTGACGCTCGTACGTATCAAAAAGTCGAAAATTACTGGACGTCTTCGGTGGCCCGTGGATGCCGCAGTAATTGAATCGGCCGAGGAAGAATCCCTACGGTTTTTACGATTATCATTAAACGAGGAAGCGCGTGACGAATCCCCTGTCTTCGGGCGGCTCCTTCCTCGACGTAGTGGATACCCTTCTACAGGAGTATCGTTGTTACGTGGTGCAACCGAGCGTCCACTTGCTCATTACCAATTAGAGTAACATTAAAGGTGGCTGATCTCGCCTGTCTACTGTCTTAGATATACAGGATAGCCTATGGATAAGAAATACTATATGAAAACTTGTAATTATTTTTAAAAATTATTTCACATATAACAAATTACCTGTCACGTAATCTTTAAATTACCCGTAAAAATTATTTTTATTAACAAAAAAAAATTGCCGTCTCCTGGGATCGAACCCGCGACCACTTCGAATGGGATCCGCCGTGTAGTATACCCAGTCTAAGGGTATACGCGTCTCTCTATTGTAACGATAATAATTCACGCATTCATCCCCTAGACATATTAGCCCTTGTGTCCGCTATGGCAATAGCTAAAAATCACATTCCCGTTACCGCCCCTGAAATTAACATCGGCATAAAGGCACATTCCCACAGTGCGTAGCTCACGCGAGCGGACACGCATGAATGCGTAATGCCTGCGGACAGTGATTTCAACCCCTACGCACTCGACACCCCTTTGGTACGTTATATTCACTATACCCATGGTACTATAGATATATATATGCTCTGTAGGATACGCGTACATATGTGGACAGATGGAGTTCTCACGGATCCCTCCTCTTTCCACATATCCTAACCACCCACTAATGTCCCTCATAATCATCCCTGTTGATAGTGGCATTGTCAAAACATACAAACATTGAATCACGATAAACTGATTTCTCTATCTCTGTATTAGAATCAGGTTGATTGTTGCTTATATTTTTGACCTAGTTAGAAAACTTATATATAGATATAATATATCTATATAAAAGTGGACAATGTAAAGACACATATGATCTCACGTGTTATAGACTCTGTGACACGTGGAATGAGAATTCTGATAAACGTAACAAAATAAATATAACCCATTTTTTCATGATCCGATTACCTCAATTTTTTTTAATTGTTTAAACATCTTTATCAAAGAAAAAGAAATATCGTGAAGCATTTTTCAGGGAAACACTTTTGTCCGAAATTTTTTGGTATTCACACGCTTTTTTTACAAGTAAAAATTTCGTATTCAGGAAAAACACTTTGTCAATCTATCGTTTAATGGGATCTCTTATCACTTATGTTTATCAAATGTAAATGAATTGTATTAAGGGAGTTATGACGAACGCACCAACTGTATTGTCGTGTCTGTGAAAAAGTGAAGAAAAAAAATTAGAGTATACGACAGACCAATAAAAATCTACGTAGACGGATAATACGTAACAAGTCAAAATCGTCTGGTTTATATATTGATAGTAATGCATTGATAGGCTGTCATGTTTACGCGTGTTACATTTTTTTTTTCTACGTTGTCATTAGTGACAGCGCGTTAGCTGTGACACTTTGTCATTATTCATAAACTCGCTTCATTCGTTGAAGCGATAATGACGGGTTCCTAGGACCGACGACGTAATAATTTTCACGAAAGATGTTTCCGAAAAGAAGATCATGCCTACATTTTTTTCAAAAATATTTAAAAAATGTATGGATTAAAAAACTTTTATATTTCCTAAACAACTAACGACACTTTTCATTTTCAGGTCGGAAAGCGAGCGTAAAATGTTAAATCCAGAGACTGGCTGCTACTCGGAATCCGTACGAGCATGGTAAGTGTATAATTAATATCACCCAATTATTTATACCGTCTCTTAATTAAATAATTAAAATATCTCGATTAAATATCAAAAAAATATTCGACATAGGCCGATAATTACTCACTGATAAAACGCCAAAATATTGTTACTCTCTGTACGGATCCCAAAAAAATTTTTCAAAATTCTCACCCATTACTAGTCCTTGCTACGCTCCAAGTGAAAGGATATTTCTTAATCAGCACATCGTGTCACTGGGTGTCGAGGTTAGCGCCTAAGAGTTCATTAGTTTAACAGGTTCTCGTTAGTTTAATACTCGAAATCTCCAGGTAAATGAACTACGGTTATATAAGCATTTCGTACCTGTTAAGGGTTGACAGGGAATATTTTAACCTCGTGGAAAAGGGTTGCCAGGTTCAGGGTTCACCTTCTACATTAATTCAAGGCGATGTTACCAGTCGAAAAGCCATAGTGTAACAGTTTGCCAGTTCACGCGTTAGCCTTTCTAATCTTGACACGATCTTGGTTCGCGTGTCTTGTAACAGTAGTAACATACATATACACTATTACCCATTCGCTTTCTCATTAACACGTAATCTTAATTAGACACAAAGCACCATATCGTAAGATTGCACAGAGACGAGGAAGAAACCTTAAAGCATTTTAGGTCTAGGCCGACTAATCTTGGTATCAGTTACAGTATCGAAATTATCATAATAGAAAAGACTCTGTGAGTATTTCGCAATTTTTTATGCATAAAAAATTATTATGCACACGCAATAATGTATGGTACGTAAATTGGGGTAAACATAAAAAAAAAAAGAAAAAGACCTACACGGGGTTCGAACCCTCGTACTACGTGTAATGGGCTCTGTTCGTCACGAGGGTGAATTTCCATAGGGTTCTGTACTTGTTTCTCGCTAGCGTTTAATTACTCTTTATCCTAACTAACCTCCCTATTCGTCATTGATAACGCTACGTGATTATAGCGAGGAAGGTCCAAACGTTTCAATAGCGATACGCGACGCAGCGTGGCCACGTAAAATGCGCTGGGTGTTCGCGCAACGCGAAGAGAGCGTCGACAATGACGCGGTGGCGTCCTGCATCAGCATTTTAAAACGTAATGGCAGTCGACGGGCGTCGTGCGTCGCCGCGTCGCGGTGTCGCGCCTCGAGTACTTGATTCGCCGCGGCGACACTCGACTTTAATAATAAAATGTCGCATTGTCACGGAAGGGTCGTTTTACTCGAGGGTTGAAATTTCTTTTTTTGCTTTTCTTTTTACTTCACCAGATTGCGCCTCTGTACGCATTAACGCGCACCAAAGTTATTTCTTGTTGGTTTTATGCTTTTTTTTTTCTTATGATTTTTTTTAACGGTCTACAAAATAACAGGTGGATCTTTATGCGAGCTCCAATGGAAACGATTCATTCTGGCTTTACGTTATGGTTACTGTGGGTATGTATATGGTGGTCGAGGTTGGGGAAGCTTTTCTTTTATTTCCGTTTCAAGGGGTGGTATACCAGACGTCGTTAAAGAGCCACCCCTTTTCTCCTTACCACCCTCCACCCCATCGGAAAGGATAACTCGAAGGGTTCTCTAATGCGATTACTGTCGTTATCAGATGTCACTGCCACTTCTTGCGTGATGGCGTCACCTTGCTCATTTGTCATCACATGACGCAGTCCCTGGAACATGATTTACTTCCGTTTCTTTCGTTCCCTTTTACGTCGATTTTCTTTAGCTACCTTCGTGCCAGAGGCTACCCTAGATATTTAAGTAAACAGGAAATTTTTGCGAAAATCAAATTTGGCGAAAAAATAAATGATGAATTGAAGTATCGTTATGGGATGATTATGAATTTTTTGAAATTTTGTTTATTTTGGTTTTGACAATTGAAAACATTGTTTTTACAAACATCCCTAATGATCTTGCTAATGGAGTATTTTTTTTAAATCGACTTAGGGGGTAGCTTTGTCGCGTTTCTGGTTTCGTATCTTAGAATAGGGGATCGGATCAACGATTTACGTCAGAGGGATGAAGAGAAAAAAATTAAATAGCACCCCCTACGTACTACCCCTGCGGTCCCATTAACGCGGAAAGAAAGCTCGCGTGTCTCACGCACGTGCTGGACAGTGAAATAAGGGTGAAAAGTATGTAAAAGGGCGAGATTCCAAGGAAGCGTTACAAAGGTTCGTTAACGTTTTGGTTGAGGCGTCGGGACGCTGCTACGACGTCGTTCGGTCGGTAACGCATTAGACGCTATTACTGTTGGGTATACGATGCGTCTCGGAAGGAAGTGCCGGAAATCCCCGAAATATCCCGAAGCTGTAAGGGTCGAGGGTTAAGGGTGTGGCTATAAGATAGGACTGATTAGTACCAACGGTAATACGAGAACTACCCTAGGGGATTCAGAGACCGGAAAGTTCATCCAGTTAGATCTAGTGATTTATTTATCACTTGGAAGGACCAACCATTCCTGGGATAGACAAATGATCTATATAATTGCACTCGATAAGGATAATTAATTATCACCATTCGAAATACGTAATTAATTATTTCCTTGAAAAATAATATTTTTTCATCGCGATTCCCCCCATTAGCGAATTTTAATTTTTCCCTTGTTTACCACAAATAGGGCCAACTCACTGACTCACCCCTGACCTCCCTTCCTCAAACAAGTAATAGCCCAATGTAAACCCAGTCATTCATTCGATTGCACTTATTTTCAAGTATCCACTCAGAGATTATAACTCATCATAACGGGTGACTCATTTGTTTTTAACGTCATAAATAATACCGATTTTCACCTGGATCAATAACGCATTGCTACCGATAAGTAATAACAGGATATTATCATCGACGAGTAATCTTTTATTTTTGTCAACAATTACTTCAGCCGTACCTATAAAGGGTTCTATGGACCATAAACAAATAAATAAGTGTCCAAAATTTCCTGGGGTCCCGTATAACGGCGTGACATCAGAATCCATGCTCTGGTCGTGTTTTACGTGGGTAATAAAAAAAGAAAAAGAGACAAAAAAATAGTGACCGAAGAGCCACGCGTAGGGAAAAAAAAGTTGGTCGACCTTTATAGGGCCATAGGGGTTTCCTTGCAGGGTTACCAAATGGAAGAGACAAGGAGGAAAAAAAAAAGAGAAAAAGACAAAACGCGTAGTAGCTGCACCATAGGTCTTTCCCTACAGCCCTATAGTTTGTCAAAGGGACCCTTAGGTCTCGCTTACAAGACAGCAAATTTGTCTCAGATAAGCAAAACAAACCCTTAAGGACTTCCGAAAGCTTGTATCCTCTTGGTCCAGAATCTTTTACCGCAGCCTCTTACGCGTTTAATCAATTTAAAAAGTGAAAATAAAAATAGAAACTACTCGAGCCACGTGTAAAGTCATTTTGAAGTGATTCACAGATCAGGTCCAGGATCCCTCATCCCCAAAAGATATGCCAGAGTGGATTCGCAGAATCCAATGTTACTTCTCAGTTTTAAGATCTCTCAAACGAGCATCCTGAGGATTTACATAAATTAGATTTTATATTTTTCTAAGAATATCCATGACGTATATTTACGAGTGAAAATAATGGCGTAGAATACCAATGGAATTTTTACAAATTTTTTTCTTCATATCTAACTCTATATTTATCCATTTCATTATCCGTCGACAGATTGTTTCATGGTTTTTCGTAATTTTCTAAAAATTGATATTCAACTCGCTATTTCTTCGATCTTTATAGAAATTTCATGTGAAAGTCATTCGCGTCTTTCAAAATGGCGTGGGTGGACGTTAGACTCCACTAATAGAGGCGTTAACTCTCTAATGGATACCTGGACGTCTCTTGAGTCCTTATCGATCTGACGATCGGTGCCTGATCCGGGGTCATCATGGTCGCATCTGTACCGTTGTCGATCTTCACTGAATACCTAAATCATTGTCTTCTTCTTCTTCGTCATTCTCTTTTGCTTTTATTTTCCATAGATATATATGAAAAGGTATATACATATATACAAAGCATACTACCTATATGTAAGAAGGGGTAGGTACCCATAAAAAATCCCATTAAAGTCTATTAGGTATCAATTATACCAAAGGGACCTAAACTTGTGAAGTGCAACAACTGTTTAATGGAGTCGCGTGTACTTTAAAAAAGGCCCCATAACGAATTCGATCGGAAATCAAAATAGAGTCGAGTTGGGACTTGGGATCGTATACTAGCATATACTACGTACACATACGAAAAATGATAGAGCGTACGATTAAGGCCCCTATTTATTGACTGGGCTCGATGGGACTGCTGGGACCTACCCTTGGAAAATTGCGAAGACCAGCTGCGCAAAAAGGGTCCAGCTGTGCAGGATTCATATAGGGTCCCATACCGGTACCCTCCCCGTGTAAAAATTCCTGAATTCCTCGTTACCGTACAAGATAAATTATCCGTGATATCTATTTTCGTGCACGTATATTATACATGTAATAAAACAAAAAGTCGAAATAAAAAAAAATTAATCGTACCACAAAATTAAAAATATTCCTAAATCTCTATAGAGTGTATATCGAGGGTGAAAGGGCAAAATAAAATACGCCACGTTAATAGCATACGGTTAACACAAAACCCTTAGAGCCAGGGAGTGGCGAGGGTAAATATCGTGTAACCGCTGGGGACCAAGGGTGAGATAGGGGTTGCTGCACGCTCCATAAACGATTCTATAAATATTTTATTGGCCCGACGATATGATTTTATTAGGCGTCCTCGGAGTCTATGGGATTTAAATGACACTCGGTATATAGAAAAGTGAATAAGAAAAATATGGATTATTATAAAAAAACTAACGACGTGGGATATCGTAGAAGATGTCGAAGGCAAAGAATTAAATAACGTCCAGTTAATTAAAGGCAGCCACTTAGTACCGGTGAATGCAGCTTGATTGGCGAAGACCCGTAAGCGGCTGCTGGTCCAGTCAACCAGCCAGTCAGTCAGTCAGTCATTCATTCAGGTAACGTCCTGGTCGAGTTAGCCACTCAGTCAACATCATCCGGACGCTGAGTTATGTCCAGGGCCCCGGCTTCTTTTTAACTCGCCAATAAATCGGGCCCCGGGTCCGAGGATCCGCTGATATAGAAGGACGCGGTCCGTGGGCCTCGTGCAAAGAGGATTCAACGTCTTCAGGTAGCCAACGCGAAATTCACTACCTGCCCACGGAAGGTGCGAATCGGCTCGTTTGTCCAGTGACTCGGCACGTTCTTATACCTTAGGGCCGGTTCCCTCCCCTTTTACATCGGGCCCCGCCGAAAAAGGGGACTTGGGTACCCCAAAAATGAATCTTCTTGTTACGCTACTTTTACATCTGGTATATATGTATATACTTTTTCTAATGCACGCGCCCACCTGCCGTACGTGTGTAGATGTATATGTTGTAGATATAAATAAACGACGGGATACCTATATACAGATAGGTGCGTCGCGACGCGTAACGCCTCGATTAATTCACGACATTGTCGCGACCATCGTAAACGCTTTAATCAAAGTCATCGGGCCAATTTCCGATGGCCGTTACGTCCTGTAACGTTTACAGCAGCTTGACTGAGTCTCTGGCACATTTGATTCCTACCTCATCTCCTGGACGAACTAGATATAGGTAGGGATAGGTGGATATGGGGATACACTCTATCTACTTAGAGTTCCACGTCGGCCATCATTGTCCAGGAAATTGTACGCTAGGCCGCGGAAGCGTCGTCCCCGGAAGTTGCAATTTATCAATTTGAACAGCGCGACGTGGATTTGTCGTTTTAATGGCATTCCTGCTGATTTCCGACAGAGACCACACCAAGGGTGTCATCATTTGTTTACTACCTTCGCCGTACGTTATCTACACTTAGTTTTGACTCTCGTTAGGGTCATAGGTCAAAATATGACAAATTTATCCTGATCGCTTACTATCATAATTTTATCAGCCGGAATAATAACTAAAATAATGGAAATTTTTTTTGTTATCTTTACCCGGATCTTTCGATTCTCTAATCACGGGTTACGTATTCCGAAGTGTAAATTGACTCAAAAAAATAAGCATCCGCCTGTCTCTTGCTCAAGAAATTTTAAACGTTCCTTTTTCTTTTCGTCTCTAACGAAGTTTACTCTTACGCGCGTGGGTGCTTCATAATTACTGAACACCTTATATATACATATATGCTCGACGTGGGCAGCTGAATCTGTACGTAACAAACGCGAACCAAGTGTCGAGCCAGTTGCCCAACTCCAAGCTACCCGTATACCTATGTACTGTAATACCGTTCCAGTCTGTTAGCTAGAAAGTTGGAAAATTCGATTAGAACACAAGGATCGTCGAAGTACTCGATCAAGGAGTACACCAGTAGCTCTAATTACTCCACATTAATTACTCCCACTCCCCCGAACAGTGAGTACCTCGTAGAAAAGTGTACAAAGTACAGAAAAAAGAATGACAAATACATTAAAGTAACCCGGTAATATGTTAGAATAGAAATTTTTTCCAATCTAAAAAAATTTTGACACCGTACACGGTACATATACTAGTAATATATCCTGTGTCCATTAATACGTCAGTATGTCCAAACTATCTGTCACCCGTTACGTGAAGTCATTAGCCGTAGAGATATCCATTGTCTTTGTGAATGAATGAAGCGAATGAAGGCTAACTCCTGTTTAGAAATACAAAGTATATATATATATATACACACATGGTGATACCAGTACGTGGTCATATAGGTATAAAGTGTACAGTAGCCGTCTACAAATAGTAGTACGTACTATCGTTTCTAATGCCGTAAGCTTCCCAATGATTTCATTCATAAAATTTATTCTATGGCAATGACATAATGGGGAGTTTTCAATGAAACTATCGACTAGTAAAAGTTTTATCAATGTTACTACGCGGCATTGATAGTTAATTAATGCTGCCAGTTTAAGAAGCTACGTGCAAATATTGTATAGCAGGTATATGTCTTTGGGTCTTGTGGTCTGTAACACTTCAGCATGCCAGTACTGTTCCTGTGGGCTAGGGACTAGGCGTATTCGCAGCTTCCAGGAAAAGCCAGGATAAAGTCGTACTTTAATGGGAGAGCCGAGAAAACCGCGGCTTCATCAAAAGCCGCAAGACCGCTGGAAAATCGGCAATTTTCACCCGTAATTTCAGTCCCGTCACGTGACGCCTATTGAGCCATTGTTTCAGGACGCAAAAACGCCGACGCATGCTGCCTACATTACTTCCCGTTACTAGTTACTGTTGCTTGATACTGGTTTGCTGTATGCTTGGCGATAGGCCTGTTTCTTGGAATTTTTTTTCCCAAAAAAATACTTTGCCTATATTCGTAGAGATATGATTTTGAGGTATTTTTAAGTTATAAAAAATGATTTGTACGAGGAAGCTGTTTTTGAATTATTTTTTATTTAAATTTTTATGTACGTTCTAGAGATATTCATTGTTGGTACTTTCTATCGTGGTGACACTCCGTGAGATTGGTACACCTGACGCAGGGTTGCAAATCATGATTTATTGCTCACCTCAAGCTGGGAAGTAAGGGTTGCTTGGATGAATTCTTCAGGTGCGTCTAATCGGTTTAGCTGAGACACCTGTGGACGAGGAAACCTGCCGAATCCTAAAAAGGGACCTGGTGGTCATCTAGTACTGAGGTACCTGATCTCTGAACTGTCCCTGTCCCGATCAGCCGAATCTAGGAATCACGCAAATAGAAAAATTGGCAAGGATCGTCCGTAGCTCCTGATGACCTTGGTCAACGTGGGACCAGTTTGTAGAACAAGTATATGGCACGTCTAAAAAATGGATGAACAAGGTCTTGAAGAGCCAAGAGCGAGAGGGAGATGAAGAGGATGAGCGAAGATGAGAACCAAGGCATCTAATCTGTCGGCAGTGATCAGGGCCTGTATCGATGATGAAGTCTCCGAACACTTTGAAGTCCGACCGGCTCGCAACAGGGGAGCCCACCGCCCATATCCTTCATCCTGATCCTCATCCTCATCTGGGTCCACTCCGTCTGTCCGAGGTCTGTCCGTCTGTCTTAATGTCTGTCAGAAATTAAAGCGTCCCGAAGTAACAGTCGATGCTGATGGAAATGCTAATGATAGCTCCGACTGAGAATACTATTGGAAAGATTTTTGGTAATGCCGCCATATTGTCCCTAGAGAAAAATTTTACTTCGGCATGAACCGGGTGATGGTGAAAATAGAAAAAAGTTACTAGACAAAGTTTATCAATAATTTTGGATAATTTATAGCGGTTTTTTTATTTCTACATGCATACTTGACGTTTATTTTTTTAGTAGCCATACTCGTGGTCTAATACAAAATGGCTTCCTCGACTTCTCTTACCGTTTGTACGTATTTGCCTTCACGTAGAAGCAACAGGCCAACCGGTATCATTTATGGCACGCAGCTCTTCATGGAAGGACCAGAAACAGTGGGTGTCCGATTGGGGCAATCTTACAGCCCTTGCCGAGAACGTTATCCAGGATGGCCGGTTTGCTGGGCAAGGTCCTACGGTACCGGGTAGTCCTGTGGTGCTCGCCATGACTATATTGCTCTCGCAGAAACCCTTGTCCAGGACATTCAGGACCTTCGTAGGTCGTAACGCAGTAACCCAGCGACCCTAGACAAAGCCTACCACCATAAAAGTGTCCACCCGGACATTTCGTTTTATGACTGCTGTACTAGGGGATGAGGTCGCAGGTATCGAATACTTTTGCAGGGTGTCGTTTTTCGCTCCAGAGTTGTCGACAGACCCGCCACGCCTACCAACCCCAAGAACTTGACTAATTGCCGTTAATCCAACTAAGGATACCATATCGTCAACCCCTCTCCCGTAGCAAGGAAAAATTATTATCAACCCTTTGGTCCCGGAAAATATTTTTCAAAATTTTCTACCAGCCTTTAACGTTTTGACGATTTTTTCTTGAAAGATGCTATAGTTCTGTAAAGCGATGTATATATTTTAAATAACATTGTTCGTAATGGGTATCGATTATGGTTATATAATGGACAGCTAGTGGTAACCTTGAGTAAATAAGAAATCTGTTCAGGGGTGAAATTTCTAAAGAGCGCCCTTGTGTTCTCCGTCGGTTTTTAGCTAATCAGCCTGCCGGGATCGGGTAGGGTAAAAGGCGTGATATTCATGGGAAAACTAGCGGGGGTTGGCACCCCTGCTAATTTTAAGACAATAGACGTCCGAGGAGACAACAAGATTGTTTTGAGTCTCCCTAGACAAACTGATCTCTTTACAAAGGAAAAACAATTCCTCTCCAATCCTCCGAAACACTCTTTAACACCATAGTGAAACTACCCCTGTGAGATATTACCTTTGAAACAGCGTATCAATGCTGCAAAGGGCTTTTCACCTGAAAATATTTTCATTCCCTTTATTTCACTTTGGCCATTCATACAATACAGGCGCGTTCATCAGCCATTGCGAAATGCACAACCGGAAATCATTTGCTGACCGGTCTCTTTTTTCAATTCAATCATTTCAAAATTTTCTCCGACTGCCGATTCAATGACAAGTATCCAATTTTCAAAAATATAATCATCCAACATATTGATAAACACAAAGTTCATCATTCAATAGGAAATTATTGGCATCTATCGAATTTCCCCCTCTCACTTACATTTATACATTTCAATTTGATATTACAAACATTTTACAGGAACTGTCCGTGCGAATACATTAATTAATAACAAAGAAAATAGTAAAATTAAAAAAATTATATTTATCAAATTTTCAATATTGAATATTTTTTAAAATTATTTTCGAGTCTTCCACGTGTTCCTCTTATGTACTTCCAGAAATTCGCCATCCGATCGTCCCGTGCGATTTCGTCACAGTTCGGTCGAGTCGCGCTCGCAAAGCAAACGATTTTCCAGAATGCAAGCTAATGCCAGGAGCGTTCCGACGCTCGTGTCGTCGGGACGCGCGTCGTTGGTGCTAACTGACACCGTGTTTGCCGTAAGCCGAGACTACACGATGCATGCGCGTGGTATGCACACGACCAAATGCACAATACACGTGTAAACACGAAGTCCCGACACACGCCACAACATATCTTACACGATATCCACATATGCGAACATTCTCGAACCCAGCACCATTACCTAAGTCGCGCACGTTGCTCAAGATTTGCGAAATTAAACTTTCCGAGAAGCCTCGGTAACGGGAGATTCGTAAGGGCGACTGTGCTGCCACGACGGAATGCGACGCCGAGTCGACGGAGCAAATTATCCTATAATATAAATTATTTACTTCATTTGTATCCGCTTATATTTTTTCCCTTTATTTCCCCTCTCTGTCCTTTACATTGTATTCCCATTACGTTTACCCGCTACTCGCTATACGCATCGCTACTCCCGACGCGTGGCGTCGGACTTCCTCGACGCATCCTTTCCCTACGCGTTCGCTTGGTCCCGATAGAATTTTTATGACTCTTTTTTTCTCTTCTGTTGGTACAAACTTTTTCTCTAGTTCCACACAGTACACGTTGGCACGTGCTCGGAATGTGGAGGACAGATGCGTTTAAGGATATTTCGCCCATTTTCTAGTCTTTTGAACTCTATACTCGTCCCATAGGGAATTCTTAGAGGATTCATTAAGAAAAACTTCCGTGTCTAATTCGGGACTAGTTTGCTACGAGGTTCGGATGATCGTGTAAATTTTTTTTTCTCAGTTGGTACCTACTGGTAGAAGTCCACGTTTTTTTTTCTATTCCAAATGTTTTTAATTTTTTTTTCATTCCTTTAGTTCTTTATATCGTCAGTGGTAAAACGTGCGTACGAGAGCGAAAAAGGAACGAGACTGAGCTGGTACACGTATTAGGTACCTACTCAAGCGCACTCTTGGCGAACTCTGAGAAATCGTAACTTGCCGTGTTTATCGCTACGCGTCGTGCTGGTTGGCGACCCTAACGCGAGGAATGGCTTCTTGCGAGCGGCGTTAAAATCATATGGAACTTTTTTAAAAAGCTATAGCCTACAGGCTCCGGACCCAGCTCACTGCCTGACTTTGGTCCTGAAGAAATAATCGGCGACGTTCCAGTCGAGACGCTGAAACGAATTAAGGAATCGTAACTCATTGCCAGTGAAATTCAATTTTTCAATTTTCAGTCACCCGCGGATACGTACGGACATTTGTAACTAGGCTCTGATCTCTTTCAACTTGCACAACCGGTATACTACGTACTCCGGATACGTGGTATGCGCACTGGTTCGTCTATGAAATGATAAAATTTTCATCCTGTTAGAATTTTTGTTCTCACTCAAGAATTAAACGAACTCAACTGGCCTGAAAACCGGCCAAGACTCTTCGCCATGTCGGAGGGCCAAGAGTTCGCGGTGGGGCCGTTCATCAGAGGCAACTTGTCACGCCGCTGGGCATCGGGCATAAATTCTACTCCGTAATGTGACAGGTCCTCGCTCCTACCCCAACGATCCTACGGGGCCTTGGTATACACCCACGTACCGGGTGTCCTGAGAAGGAAAGAAGGATCCGTGAAATATAAAATCAAAATGCAGGCATATGGACGGGAGGAATGTCAAAATGGTAGAAACCGGAAGTCTCGAAATATATATATATATTTCTCTGTCAGATAATAACGTCCTTTGCGGAATTTTCTGCGGTAGATCGGCTGTCCTGCCTGTTCAACGAATCGCGTTGTGGGAGCTTCCTCCTTTTCCGCCGGAACTCGATAGCAATCGGATAGTTCACTGTGACACAATACACGTTTCTATATCTGTATACAGTTGGTCCTAGTAGAGAAATACAGTGAAACTTTCATGTACGTACACGCGTAGACGCGTATACTGGTACACGGAGACATGCCGACGGTACCGGTGTCCGTGGTGGCCACTGGTACCAAGCCGCAAAAGCGACTTAATGTCCCCATTTGTCCAGCGCTCTCCGGAGGCGATTCATCTCGCCCTTTTGTGCACGACGTGACTACGGTGTCCGTTCGTTCGGACAAACGGGAACCATCCTTCCCCTTGAAAATGGTACCCAGGCTACGAAATTAACCTGCTATGTACCCCTGTGTCGATTGTCACCCTTGGGAGTGATTAGGGGGATAAGGATTATTGGGAAATTGGTCCGGGCAAGGTGAGAGTTAGATTTGAATTTTCAAAAAATTTTTGGGTTTTGCCCGGTGAAAAAAGTAAGGGTGATTTTTTGTATTTTTTTGAAAAAAATTTGGTTGCCTTTTTGTGTCTCGTGGACTCTGGGCCGAATTGAAACGTTACAGGATCCAAGATGGCTCGTAACACGTAACACCCACACGTGACGATGGTACCTGAAGAGCGGCATTAATCTCCGTACAATACTGGACCCAGCTTCATCCATTCGTCCGATCCTTCCATCTTTCCATTCTGCGTCGCAGCCGCCGCGGCGCAGTCTTTACGGGACCTGCAAGAGTCTTCTTAACGCGACGTCATTCCTCAGCATTCCCCAACCCCGGCTTACCCCCTTCTCATCATTCTCCAAACCGAGCCGTGACCAATCCGGAATAAATATTGCCGATTATTAACTCTGGGCCTTGGAGATGGTGATGGAACGGGTCAACTCGTACCACGGGGCCTGATCGCAGAAGAAGAAGAAGAAGAAGAAGAAGAACTGGGCTCGTGGGCTCTTCCCGACGATGCTTGAGACGTTAAGTGGGGCCATTAGCGGGGCCCTAGACTCGACAGTGCCCTATGGCATTCCACGGGTCGGATACTGATGGGCCCTATGGGCCCAGGAAGACTTGATTTCCTTCAACACTCATATTTACACCGTACACGCGCCTTTTGAATCCTCGACTTTTCTATGAGTTATCCGAGGGTAGCTGGACAACACTTCAGGGTTGTATTACTTGATCATCATAGAAACCGCCCTTAGGTGTTAACACGGTCTAAAGTCTCGTACAAATAACCAACCTTCGGGAAAAACACTACGTGTTAACATCTCAGTCTGAGATTTATCTCCCTGTCGCTCGGACGGACAAGGACGACCTCAAGACCGGGTACGTCATCGGCAAGTGCAACGGAGACAGGACCAGGACGATGAAGAGGTCCCAGAAGAGGATGACTAATGTAAGGGGGAAAAAATGTCTACGCCACTCTAGGTGACCCTGAAGAGATAGCAGACACCACTGTGTCCAGGTGTCCGGGTCTTGATCAGCCGACAAAGGGATCGAAGGGATAGAGGCGTTAAGCGACGCAAAGTCATGCCGCGTTTCGATGGACCCCGTCGCTATCTCTTCTGCGTGCAAGAGGAATCGGACCTGGTGGCGGCAGCGTTTTCGGTCGTGAGTTTCGGGTTCTTCTGGTAGGGACCATGAAGGAGGAGCAAAAGGGGACGAGGAGAATCGACACGAGGAGATGAAGATGTCACCGGCTTTGAACCACAGGGATGACCCCCGCGACGAGTCAGCAGATTCCAACCTATTCGAATCATCCCTGGTACCCCTACTTTTGGTCCTTCTTCAGCATCTTCCTCTGTACTTAACTTTTAACCCGTGTCCCTACCATATAATAGACGTTGAAAATGAATTCTGGCATACCCAGAAACTATGTGCAAAAATATTCAGAATCATCTTGATTCGATGACCTTGTAAATCATTCGAAATCATTTATATAAAATTACTAATGGACCTGTACTTCAATTTTGGGAACGTTGTCCATCTGTTGGCAAGTTTACCAATTTACTCTGTCTCACTGACGCCACTTGCTCCACGTGTACATCCCCTCCTACTACCCCCCGGTACACGCGTCCCCTATGGAAGATTAAATTTACACATGGTAGCGCCGAGGAACAATGTCTACCCTGTTTACCAGGGATGGTAAATATTTGAGAGGCACCTCAAGCCACCCTATTACTACTCCTTGTACCAGTATCTCCATTGCCCCTAGATTCTGGCTAAGGACTTCATCAGCATTGCACCTGCATTCTTCATGATCGATATGTCGTTTCATCCACTTTTCTCTAATTGTCAGGGAGTCGTAGAGTTCTTGGGTCTTTTTGAGATTGAAATAATTTTTTAAAAAATTTAAAAAAAGATGAATGAAATAATTTGATTTAATTAAATGGCTACCCTATATGTTTCTATACACTGTCTACCTATAGATATATGATACTACTGCACTGTAGTGTGACACGTGTATATTCATAGCAGTCGTATTTCTAGGACAGATACAAGCGCCTCTGTACGCCATGTACGTACGGGGACAAATCACGTACAGGAAGCGGAAGTCCATCTCTACTGCAGCGAGACAGAACCGGCGTGGGTCGTTCCCAGGGGTTAGGAAGGAGTGTTGGCTCGGACAAGGGTGACTGTAGTGGGCCTGCTGAACTCGCAGAGTCGAGGGTAGGATATGGAGTTGAGATCGGGTACCGGAAGTCCCGTCGGACCGGAATCCATAAAAACTAGTGTGGACCACGTTACGCGAACCACTGAATCGCTTGGCAATATTTCTGGGTTGCTCCTATGTACTGTGGGATAACCTTCTGCCGTAGGATGGTAACCTGGTCCAGGATCTACGAGATCAGTTTTTGATCCAGGAGACAAGCAAGGATTCCCCTTGGAAATTGCAGAGGAAGCGAGACGAGGATATATTCGATAGAGGAGAGTAAATTAGGAAACATGGCGGATATACAAAAATAAAAAACTGAAACTGGACCAGTTTTCAAAGTGACAGATTTCCTTTTTCTTTCATTTTTCGTCACCGGGTACCACTGTACCGGTAGACTCCTATCTACGCAATAACCATGCAACTTCTGTAGTAAATAAAAATCCCAAGTTAATTTCTACGAACAATGGCGATCCTGGTTGGACCAAGCCCTAGAACCAATTCGTAAGTCTACCCATCTACATGACCGCTACCTAATCAATGCTCAGAATTACCGAAGGAAAAGATCTTACTGCAAAAAACTCCAATGATAATATATAATGCAAAAATATTGCATTTCAGTGTGGAAGCTTTCGCGGCCAAAATCATTATTGAAGTTAGTTACCAAATTTGCATTTTATTATTTATGTTACATCCGCAGACTAATAAAAAAGTATCTTACCAGTTATCATTGGGTATCTCGTTATTTCGATAAAGGTACATCGTACGCCACTCCAGACGATAATTCTAAACTTCTCGAAGATTCCCCAGGTGGTTAGAGATCTCTCCAGCCAAGGCAAGAATCGACGAACAACCTACCCTTGGGTAATTAGGGGAAGCGGATTTTTCATTTGTTCGGCATCATTGAGACTCTGCTCATTAGCCGTTGGCTCCGACTACCAAGGTATAGCGTGCACCTAGTGCGCCTTCCTCTGGTTGGCTTACGCCGCTCCTGGTTGGTCGGCTCGAATAACTGGCGCGGTTGCCGACTGCAGCTGATAGAGGCGCATCCTCTTTCTTGCACCAGCACTATATTTTCCCTCTACTTTAGTCCGCGAATAGCAACGCCGCCGCAGGCGCGCGTTCCTAATGAACCGTGTAATAACGTCGCGACGCCCCGCGTCCTTGCGTGCACCTCGCAGTCGCTCTTTCGCCAACCAATCCTACGTAGCTCCATACCAAAGCATTGGCTCTGAATTTTCATTCTCTCTTCCCTCCCCTCCTTCACATCCCTTTAACCATAGTACCCCCCCTGCCACCCCTCCTTCTTCAGGACCCCTCAGCCCTTTTCTTTAAAACTCATCAATAATAAATATTTTATTTATCGGTTAGATATTTATCATTCGCAGATTTCCATCATTCGAAATTATATATTTTTCCTGGTAACGGAGTTTTGAATTTCAACATTTTCCCGCTTCTTTTACCAGGTCATAACCTTTTACCATTTGCCTGACCCATTCGAAGTTCTTCAAATGGTTAAATTAATCATACGGTGTACGTGACTCTGTGGTGTATGTAGATGATGAACAAGGACTGTATATAGCTCAAAGAAAAGGTGAAAGCCCCAGGGGCGATAATACTCGAGCGTCCCGACGCTATCCGTCATTTTCACACCTCACGTAGACAGCCCGTAACTCCAGGTAGAGCCTACGGCCTCTGTCCAAGCGTTTCGTTTCGATAGGAAGCGGCGGGACTCGGTTCTCGCGTGTCGTCGCGCGTAAAGTTACATGCAAATTACCGCAGGTAGCAGCAGACGTATATAATTAGACGTTTCGCCATTTGGCAGTGCTGCTGTTATACAGGTATAGGTACGCATTGAGAATAAAGAAAGGTAGCAGCAGAGACCTGTCCCCCTCTCTACCCCCTCTCCTTGAGCAAAGATGAGTCAAATTGTCTTTTTAAGAAGAAAAGACAAAAGTGAGACCAGTCAATAGAAAATTGATGAAATAAAAGCAAAACCTCAGGATCTAAAAAAAAATTGTTCCGAACGTGTTCCGAACTCTATACAAAATTCATATACAGGGTGTACTATACGTATGTATGTACGAGTACCATATGGAACGTATGAGGAGTCACATATGAGAACCAAGCAGGATCATGGAGAATGATGTCTCTATAATGCGCATCCAAGCACGTATCTTAATATCAACGTGAAAGGTTCATACGTTCACGTGAGTCACGTGTGAAGTCACATACATCAGATCCTCCTACCCTATGGACCAGACTTCCCCTGTAGATCCTCTGGCAGTTCTTTTTTTTCCTTTGTTATTCTTATTCCACCTTTTCCTACCTCTCCCTCCCCCCCTTATTCTTCCCCTCCCACTACTCCCCCACAAAGATGATCTCACCTATGCTTGGTCCAGCGTCACTGATTTTATTTTCTCTCATCTTCGTACTCAGCCTCCGCTTCAGGTTACTGGACCAACACGCACGTGCGCGAGTGCTTCTATGTATCCTCTAGAAACCTAACAGGCTTAATAGGACGGAATGATAGGACATTAATGGAAGGACGTACAGTCCAAAAGGATATTTTGAATACGTGGATCATCCAAGAGCAAATCACGTACGAAGACACGTGGTGCGAGGAGAAAGATATTTTGATCGGTAACAAGTAGTCGTTTTAGTTTTATATTCGACAGCGTTTCAATTCCCCTTTTTTTGAAATTTTCCATCCGACATGCAAGCGAAATTCGATACAGGGGGAAAGTGGAATCCGGGCGTGAAAGCGGAACGGGTTTGAAATTTGGGAAATCACGTGGCTCGTACGAAGGTACGTAGTTAAGTAGTCAGGGTTAGGTTAGGTTAGACTATAGCTATAGAACGGTATAAGAAAAAGACTGCGAAGATCTCGCGCATCTTTTTCTTCTTTTTTTAGAAAATTGTCGCTTCTTCTGTATCTCTGACGACACGCGGTCCACGCGCGTAGGGGTATCTCGCCGTCGGATTACACGGAATCAGGGGCGTAGACACTTTATTTATCACCCGGGCGTAATTAATAGAAGCCATAAATAAGGACATTAGGCATAGGAGAACGGGACCGAGGGTTATCCGAAACGGTAATATTAAGGAGTAGCTCCATAAATCTACCTGTGGTATATAGAGATCGTTTAGGTAGTGGTCACATATGTACATCGTTACTTATACATAAGATATGAAAATACGAGAGAGGAAGAAGGATCGTGAGTCAAGGCTACTATAGTCAGGGTGTAGAGGCGAAGGGGTGAAAGGCCACTCGAAGAACTCAGACGAGCGTCTGGTGTGTGTTGCAGGGATTGGAACGCGACGGGCAACGTGCGCGTTCAAGAGTCCTGGCCGACGTGAGCGCCTTTCGCTACGGCCAAGTCGAACCTCCTCTTCAGCGACGAAGGATCAGACACCTTGATTGTTTCGCGCATCATGGTGAGTCCCATGGAGTATAGCTATAGATCGAACGGAGCGTCGTTATCCTTGCCGGAAACGAGCGAAAGACCCGGAGCCAATTTTATTTCACCAGCCACTGGACCACCCTCGGACCCATGGGAGACCATCTTGGTCCGGACCGAACCTTAAATTTTTCATCAGGACCTCGGTAGTTGACGTTTACCCTTTTTCATTCAACTGTCCCTATTTTACCATACCGATCTTTGAGATTTTTCCAACTACGTACATACCGATCTTCCTCGTACACGCAGCCCATATACACGGTCTCTCACGCCGTGACCGATCATCTCCGATCGCTATCGATCTTCAGGATTCGCATCGCTCGAAAACGATCGATCGAATGTTTTGCCCCAGTTTTGTCTGACAGCCGATCTGCACGCCGCATTCGCCACGGGTCTGGATAAACTAAACTAGCCAATTCTTAAACGAACCTTGCAGAAGATTCGAGGAGAATTTAAAAAAAATAAATAAATATCTCGATGGTATTTATCCTTAAGATGGCCGAACGTGTCTGGGTGATATTTTATTAATTAAATTTTCCTAAGATTTTTAATTATTTTTTATCTTCACTCTGGTACACTATCGGCAAAAACACAGTGGGTTTCTGAAATAGGATCTTTGGGGTATCTAGGTAATTCCGTACCTAGGTCGTTCGGCTATCGATTGATACGTCAGGAGGTTAGTCGAGCGAAGGGATGTCTCTCGCAATTCGAATCTCTTCGAGAGGGAAAGCTCTGACCTGGTGGATGCTGGAATGTGCCTGATCATCCCAATGGATCTCTCCTCTATTTCTATTGGGTCTGGCGGACTAGCCTCTGTAACAAAATCCTGAAGACTCCGTTCGGAGATACCCTGGTGGACAGCTATGAAATCGACGGTGATTGGCTACTCCTGGCTCGGCCTGGTCTCACGAGTCTCTCCGGAAATACCCGAACGATCCGGGTCCAAATCATCCCCTGGAGATGAGATTGATCCTGGTGAGATTTAACTGTGGGAGTAAAATTTTTTTTCAATAATTATTTATATTCACGTAATTATTTACGTTACGTATATTCACTGTGCAAACTAATTATTTTGTTATCAATGGATATCGGGGGGGTTCTTGTCTCTCTTTTTTTCACCGGGTATAACGATTTCTCTTGAACTCTCCAGGAATCCTTTTGTCAAAGGCGTAAGTACGCCCTAAGGTCTTAACGTGCATTCGTGACGGCGATTTTCCTCGGTCGCGGAATATCGCTGATTCATGGAAACAACTCCTCCCACGAGACTCGTCGAGATTAACTCGTCAAAGATGACATGCACTCTGCCTTGTAATTTCAGGAGGATACAGGACTAATGGGTTATTTCAGGTAATTAGTGGCAAGGAACGGTGCTAATGCAAAAAGGTTCACCGAAGCACGTGAAGTACAGCGCGTACGGGTCTATTCATCTCGGACGCGGCAAACAAATTTGACAGCTGTCAGACAATCATTTTGGTTAACCGCACATTTCGTAGGATTGTGTATGTAAAGCCGCGTTCAGCATCCGTCGCCGAACGACTAAGAAGGACGGAAACAGCGCGCGCCCACGAATTGAATACCCACCATATTGAAATTTAATTTTGAAAGGAAGAAGGTGGTACTTGCAATTTTATTAATTTCATATGCCAGCCGCGAGTGCGAGAGAGAGGGACTTATGCGCGATCCCATGTACGGGACAAAGACAGACATACACCGCTCGTCCAAATTTTGTTGTCTTTATCAAATTAGTAAACGAGACCCGATCGCGTGACAGCTGTCAAATCTAATTGGTCCATTGGAACTGGATAGCTCTGTAAATATATCTGGGTTATCAGGCAATGAAAAATTTTCAAAATTTGTTAGGCCCTTTTTCAATCAGGACTTGGTCCTGTATTAAAATTGCCGGGTTACTTCATCCAGTCCGGTAATCCTGTACTTGGGCAATCTTCAACGCACCGTTGTAGATTCACCGTAATTTCGGTGGACGGGGCCTTAAGGCCCTTTGGTGTAATGAGCGAGTCACTTTGTCCATTAACACGGCGCAAATTGGTACTTAGGGTGTGCCATTGGTAAAGCTACCGGTTTTAGCCTTAGTGGCTAACCGACTAATGATTAGAAAGTGTTATATATTTGTTCGATTCTTGGGCCGGATTATTAATAAGTCCCCGAGTATACGTGCCGGGGCCTTAGTACGTGAGCGCTCTATCAGCTGTACCGACAATTCTTTTTTTTGGCTACTTTCTACGTGTCGCAACGCAACTCTGTCCAACGTACCGTAGCGAACGCTAATCGAACTCCTTTTTTTTCTCGATATCACTCAAGGCAAGACGCTTCCCATAGCCGAATATCGGTACTTGCAAATCAAGAATCATGGGGTACAGTCGTCCGACCATAAACATCTGAGAAGCATCTCCAGGTGGTCAGGTTGTTTGGGTTGGGACTTCTTCGGGAAGCTGTGTCGAGTTGCATCTGTAGCATCCACTTGGTACCAATTTAAACTGATGAACTTTTAGGATTCTGCGAATAGGTTAATTGTCACTTGGACCACCTGGAGAGCATTCGTTACCCTGGGAGTCTGCATCGGCAACTGGGTCTCAGGCTGGAAATACTTTTTAGACACGGTTATCAATGCGCGAAAGGATTAAAGTCAAGCATGAACTCCGAATAGCTGAATCTTCATTGGAACCAGCATCCGACCTGGTGACGAATTTAGGGCTCAGATGATTTTCTTGAGTTTGGAAGCTAATGAAATAATAAGAAGCAATAAGAGTGATGAAGTGACTCAGTCTGAAGATGATCTTGGGTTAATAGGCATATATGTGTCTGGCTGTATGATTACGTGATTAAATAATTTCGCGTTAGGTCGTAACCCTGTATTTGGTAATTAAGACCGGTTCCTAAGTGCGAGGCTAATGACGGTTTTGGGTCGAATCGTTAGGTTAGGTCTAGTCGTAAGTGCGACGTCCTGATGTCCAGGATGCGAAGGTCCAGGGGAAGATGCTGTACGCGAAGATCAGTTAGGTCGTTCTGGCTGTGGGAAGTTCAGGAGGATTCGGATAGGAGGATGAGATCAAGAATGGGAACTGGCTAACGTAAGGCCAAGGAGGAGACATCATGGCCGTGACGTTGGGTCCATGGGCCCCTGGGCCCAGGACTCGGAACTCCGTAATGCCGAGTCACTGCGTGTAACGAGCTTTCGAGCTCTCTGCTCGAGAGGAGCTTCTTTCCTATGGCTAAGACGGTTGGGACTCTTTGTGGTCCAATCCCGGGGCCCGTCTCCCGGATGCTGCCTCGTAAGTAGACTCTGCTTCTTCTTCGTCTTCCTCATCCTCGTCATTCTATTTTTTTCTCATTTTGCCTCCGGTATCGCAACTCTCCCGCTTATCCGTGTGAGTCCCAAAAATTTCACACCTTCCAAAATCGACCAAGCGACCGGGCCCAAAAAGTCCCTACCTTACATGACATTGCAATCCAATCGCGTTAGGCAAAATTTTTCTTGACCAATATCTGGACCCAGCATCATCTGATTCTTCATCCCGTTAGAGTTGACGCTTTTCGGCATAAGCGAAGAAACGGACCCCTGGGGGCGTGAATCGCGTCGGTCGGTAAGAAACGGAGGTAGCAAACCGACAGGCCGCTTCGTTAATTACTGATTTTCCTCGGTCCGCGTCACTTTTTAATTGATGCCAGAAATTAAACCACAGCCTCGGCGGCCACACAACACTGTGCGCCGAGGTCCGCGCGTTTCTCGCAGCGTCATCCTGGACCGCGCGCGGACCGCTCCCAAATCTTTCTCATCCTCCTGAGAATCATTAGAGCCCTTAAATGGTTGCCAATAATTTTTTTCAATAATTAAAGAAACCTCTACACGAGATCGAATCGACCTGTGAAATATATTTTTTAACGATTTTTAGGTTATGTCATATAAAAATCAATTTTCATATCACGTAAGCTTTATTATTTATTTTTCAATTTTAACCTCGCTCCTCTGTCCTTACAAATGAGAACCACTGTACACTACTCTGACGGACAGTTATCCAGGCACACGCTTCGTTTTACTCCTTTAAAGGTCCAAACCTCGAATGATCTCGCGATGCTGGGAAAAAAATCGTTATGCTTTAACTTTCATATTAATTTCGGTAATGTTTCACCACGTCTGTTCGTTGCACGTCGCGCAAGGTTAACGGTAGAGATACTTTTTCTCCTCAGTCAGATTCCACATACCTAGACCATACACGTAGATACAAGGTTCTCCAGGCATAATCTTTTTCCTCAGCTTTCCGAACACCGAGTACCAGATACTTGAACTGGGAGCCTCGATGCACGGTTCGATCGCTAGAAAACGCAAAAAAAAAGAACTTTGGGCCTTTTTTTTATTTTTCACATACCAGCCTCCTTTTGTTAACACAGTCAAGTACACAAAGCCCCACTGCACTGATTTTCAAAATTTGTACAAACTCAAATTATCGTTCGACTGGTCCGACTGAAATTTTTTTTGAATTCTCGATTACCAAATCACTGATCACTCGCTGAAGCAATTATCCACATGGATTAATTTCGGGGTCTGGTATGAAAAAGTTGGTGGGACTTAATGGGCGTGTAAACGGTATGATGAGATCTACCCAATTCCATGGATTCTTGGAATGGTCAGCATTCGTGTGTGACGAAAGCTAAAGACGCTACTACGGTCGTTCTCATAAGTATCTACCTTTACGATACTTACTCCCCGTATATCAAAAGGGCCTCGACTAACGTACCAACAAATTACGTTATACAAACGTTCGTATATCGTTTCCTCAGCCCTACACTTCTCTTACTATAAAACAATGGAAACGTGACGTAAGAATTTTTTAATTTACCTAAAATAACAATCGTCATTATACAAGCTTCGGATTGTCAATATCAATATTATACAAGGACCAAATCACGTGCTCGTGTCTTCTATGGTATATCTTGCACACACATATATATATACTTTTGAAATTCCAATAGTCCTACATCCGTACGTAAAGACAGGAAGCCCAAGTCTAGTCGTGCCTGACATCTCCCGGTAGTGCGTACTCCGCAGATTGAGATGCTGCCGATGACGTGAATCTTTGTCTCTGGCTGAAACCCTCATCCCTAGGAAACTGGCTGGAAAGCGCGCGGAGTACCTGCCTAGCGAACTGCGTCTCCGTCAGAACGGACTCCGGTGCGGTAGCTGTCAACCACAGAAGTTTCTCACCCTCGTAAAAATAATTACCAGCGAAGCCCCGATAGGTAGTCGGTGGTGGGTACCCCCCCATGGGACCAGCTCAATCTGCCTGTCCCTCTGTCTGTCTCTTTTCTACTAACTCTGACCATACTGCTCTCCTCTCTTCTTCGACAGCGACGGCTATTCTGCCAATCGGACGCGTGAACGGCTGGATGAGCCCGAATGGTTTGGCATTAATAAAAATTCATTTTGTTTCTTCGACAAGCGCTTGTCCTCTTTAACTACCCCTATTTACGCCCTCATCCCTTAACTATTTTTCTCTCTCTCTTTCTCTTGTTACCTACCCTTATTTTTTTCTCTCTATTTGAGAGCAGTTACTTCGTACTGGTTTCTTATATTATTCTCCGTTCCTCCCTTTAGGTTACTTATGGCGAATAGAAATTTTAACCCTTTTTTTTTTTCGTAAAATAAATATTCTTGTACGTCCATGTGTTTGCTTTCTTCACTGTTTCAACCCTCTTTTATTTTCGCTTACTTACGCAATGGCAATCGGTATATATACCAGTCGCGTATCTGATATATAGGTTTCATTTTGGGGTGGGTTTAGGGGGTGGTATCAACCCTTCCTATTCCTTTCTATAGTCGACGGTAATTATACTGAGACGTCACTGTGTGTTTTGAAGGGTCAAGAATTTTGCCATCTAGGATAAGCAACGCCTTCCTCGACGAGCTCGTCTCTTTCGAGATTTCCGGGAGCAGGGTGGCGGGAATTAATTAGCGAAAGAATATATATTAAAATCGGCTAATGAGCAATTTCCGGTTCGTCTGCTGGGAAAAGGCGCGATAATTGTCATTCGTTCCCGTTAATGCTCCGGGTAACTGAAGTGAATTCTTTCGAGGATTGAAAAAAATATATCGAACTACTTTTACGTACTTTAACTAATGGAATCAAGTGGGAAAAAACATGCATTGCCCGGAGTATCTTTATTCAACGCTATTTAGTGAATTTACGTGCAACAGTGAAACCTCTGCTTACTTCGGGCGCGTCAATGTGAATCTTTGTGGGTAAATGATTCCCTTTTGAATTTCCCGCGTTCAATTACAATATGATGGTACCAGGTACTACCTACCTCTGGGACGTCGCGTTACCCGTTATAGAAATCATTCTGCTTTCACACCTTGGGATACTGGCAATCATCGACCTGTGACAAATTTTACCATCCTGCATATTCCCGCGGGATGATCTCGCTCGTGTCACAGAATGGGGATATGGGAAAAATTAATATTGTCAGGGGTGTACCGTGGAAATTATATCTCCCTTGTATTACGAATTGTCCAATAATTTTACCGGGTGAGATGAAATTCAGTTCACGGGTTAGGTAGGTACTAATCGAACGATTGCTGCGTGCATTTATGCATACTCAAAGGGGACAAGCCTTTTATGTGCATTTTGTCCGATGCACAAGTGCATATAGAGAAGTACGAGTACCGGATTTCAGATTTTATAGGGACCTTTTTTTTATGGAATTTTTAGTCGTGACTGGAGGTAATAAAAAAAATGGATTTCATAAAATCTAATGGTACCCGATTGGTCGATTTTGTCCTTTCTCTATATGCTTTTTTAAGAGGGTTTGTATTTATTTAATATTTCGTTCAGTGCTTATGGGTGATATAGTGTGTTAGGATTTTTAATGTGTATTGGGAATTTTAAGTTTGATTTATCTTTCGACTCACGGTCGAAAGGATAAGAGTTATCAGGTATGAGGATCTCGACCAATCAGAATGATTAGTTCTCAAATTTGACTAGTGTCAAAGTCAGTCTGTCTTGGGACACCGATCGGGGTGCCTCGAGCTGCCTCGCGCTCCCGGGTTATTTTTTTATAATTTTTCTAGCTGAGTTTCCTATACGGTACAAAAAGTTCTCGCTTGTGTAGTTCGCGCGTTGCTCTCGCAATATCCAGAAAATCCTACCGATTTTCTTAGCTTGTTTCGGAGCTGCAGTTTTGTGCTATAGTGCAGTGCCCACCCGAGTGTCCCCTGGATGCAGTTCTCGGCCTTCACGGATCAGCTGGACCAGCTCCGGTGAGCACTCCCGATTTATTAATTGGTGGAGGGATTTCGATTTTATAGATCCGGTTCGGTCTGGTACGTTCTCGATCGATCGCTCTCTATTTTCCGGCAATATTTATCTGACGTTTACTCCGATCCTCTCTATCTCAACGCAGCAGCCTGAACGGCCGCGCATTTCCGTAACCGTTCGCTCCCACTCGTGCAGCCAGTTGCGTTTGCTGATTTTACTCCTTTCGTTGAAGTCGACACTGTCCCACCTCAGCTCCCAGGTCATACCGCTTCCTCAGCTTCCGGTCAAAAAAATAGACCGGCGCCCGCCTGACATTCGGATGAACCGAAAGGTGGACGACCGAAGGTGACGTTATCTCTCAGATTTTCCTTATCGGTGTCGAATTGATAAAATACGTTACAGTGTACATCAATAATTTTTTTACTTCACGGCAATTTTGCTCAAAGATACCGAACTGGGTGGGAATCTAAATAATAAAACATCCTACCGCCATTTTATCACTAGGGATGGATTTACGAGCAGCCAATGTACCGTGTAATTCGCCACTTGAAAACTTGAAGAATTATCGACAGCAGGCAAGAACGACGTTATTCATCCCCCATGATGCATGCGTATCGGATTGTGAAATGTAGTATAAAAAAATGGCGAAATAAATTCCGTATTGAAATTGAAAAGGGTAAAAGTATAGTAAAAAATTTTTATTTATCAATTCAATAATTAAGAGTATCTCCAAAGTCGGATTAATATTTAAACGTATAGGGAAGATCCTAGGAATCCATCTTTTCCCCAGAATCATACCAAGAAAGGGAGGATCCTCCGGCAATGCCGTCACCGTGGCGACGCGTGGGTGTTTTCCTGGGTTCTCAGTCTACCAGCCCAAAGTGACAGTCCATAGGGGTGAGCACCCCCAAAGTAAAAGCTCGAAGCCGGTTGCGAGAACGAGGGTTGCTGCTCTCGAGGTCTCGCCTGATTGGCGGCTGTAGACTATCGACCAACCCGCGACCAGCCCTTTGTTTTAGCTACCACCCCAGCATCCCTTTGCAACAAAACTTGAGGCTGATCCGGCGTCAGTGAAACTTATCGAATGATCGAATTACGTGTTTCAAAAGAAAAATTAAAAAATAATCAAAAATTATGGCCCTCGTCGTGCCTGCTAAAAAAATTTAATTCACCAAGTCAGGAGGAACACAATTTTTTCTATATAAAATTATTCTTTGTTGACTTAATACGAAATTTACGTTTTTACCTAAACAGCCCAAAAAATAACTGTCAGCTTAATCACTCACTCGTACAGACCCACAAGTACTGCACTTCAGTTCCGACGGTGTATAAATTAAAAAGTATACAACATGGAGTACCGACGTCGTTATAGTACGATTCTCTACTGATGATGAAACATTAAATGAATTCGCGTCATTAGCGGCGAATCTTTTTCTCACCCTTCCCGGTGGCCAGCATTTCCCGGCTTACGAGCATGGCCCACTTTTAATTAATAGAGTATGAAACGTCAAGTTGAAGATTGCGAATGCAGTGAGAGTGTCGGTATAGATTTAACCAAAAGAAATTTAAGGGTTGGGGATGAAATGGAGTGTGGGTGGTTTTAATGAGGATGAACGAAATAAACCATCCACCATTTTTATTTTTTTTTACCTTGCCCATCGTCTCGTCTCGCCTTGTACTTTGGTCCAGAATCCCTAGCTCAGCATCCAGTACCCGCTAGCTTCACTGATAAGAGCTATCGGGGGGTAAATAGTAGGGGTGGTTATGGTTACGAAGACACGACGACGTCGCGCCGCTGAAAGATAGCGAAAATACAAAGGAGAAAGTAATTTCTTTTTTTCCAGGTATTTCTACTGATCTATCGGAGAAATGTGAAAATAGGGGAAACGTGGGTGGGAAGTAAGAGGGGATGCGAACTAAGGATTTTTTTCACTTTGAAATCGGAACGTCTACTCGAATAGATGACTAAGTAATTTATCAGCCATTACGCCTCACGCACTTTCACTTTAATGAGTTATCACTAATTAATAATTCAAAGATTAATTCAGCCGAGATTTATCTTAATAATGAAAATTTTTTTTACAAAAAAATTAATTTTTTCATACAAGGTGTTATCTATGGTTTATCGATATTGATTTTGGGTATATAAGTATAGGCTTATGGTAGTTGTATCCTCATTTGAGTGCAATTAGTAATCGATAATTAACATCCTGGAATATCGCGAATAGCAGCACTTTGCTAATGACTTAATTAATTCCCATATACCCAGTGATATTCCGACATGTGTTCGTTGTCTTGTTTCACAGTCTAATCAGTAATCGCAATTTCACTATAAAGTGTCGATATTTCGTGGTAGTCTTTAACGAAGAATTATATACACAGTGAGTACCATTTTTTGTCTTAATTAATTTTTCTATCAAATTTACACACTCGGTACAATTTTCTGAATTGATCGAAAATATTTTTCTTGTAATGAATGACGCACCCTGGTGAAACTGTAATTTTTTCACTTAGAGACGCTAAGGGGAGGCATAGTTTAAACATGAAAAAAGGGCAAAACTTTTTGTAAGATTTTTTTGTACTGTCCATCAATCATCCCTTCAAAGTCAAATTACTGTCAAACGCAATTATATTTGACGAGATCAGTCTGCGAAGAATTGCGAAGCTACCCTGTATAATGATTTCCACCCCCGAGGTATAACCTCGTCATTTTATACCCTAATTACTACACATAACTCGCCATTTACTTGCCTCAGCCTTTAACAGCTTGATCACCATTTCGTACGATATATTAATAATGGTGAATTCTTAAAAAAAATTAATTTACAAAAATTTTATTTTCCCATATCTAATTTCCAAAAAAGTGCTTTTTGCGATTTTTACGTAAAAAAACTGTCATCCTATATGTATCCCCGATAGCCACACGACCCCGTTAAGTTAGGTGCCAGTTTTTTTCTCCCACTCCTTTTTTGTCCCCACCATCCCAAGTTTCTTCCTTGGAAGCCATGATATATACGGAGACATTTTTTGGCAATAAACAATCGCAGCAACGGGGGCCAGCAGCAGTTAGCAGGAGCATTAGGGTGAATTATTTTGGCCACCCTGTACATAAAAAGTCCCATAAATCAGTTAAATCACGAGAGCCAGCTCCTTTGCCCTCTGAACGCGCGAGATCTTGTCTAGGGTAACTCTTAAGGAGCCACCTCTGGTCCTGCATCCTCTGGTATAGATCTCCATTTGGTAAACTCGGCTTATCTTAATCTCTAACCCAGTAGCAGGACGTAAATACATTCGTAATACGCCATAGAGTGAAAACCTTTAACGTAAAACAGCCCGAAGCGTCCATTCAAAGACACGTCTGCCAGTGGCTTTAGCACAGGGCGGCATCTAGCGGCCGAAACCATAAACTAACGAAAGGCCAGTCCAGATGAAAACCGAGAAGCCATTTGGTGAACGGACGAGATAATGCCGGGTTTTCATTACTCTAAGAGCCGATTGCATTTTTTACGTCTCCATACACATATTCACACACACCATACGTGATTTCAATCACGATTCACTCTATCCCATACGCGCCATCTAATCACATGTGTTCCACGTAATCATGTGGCGCTCCCCAGCGGACAATCCTCCCACTTGGCTCCCAATTCAGGCTGCCTTCCATTCTTTATTCCACCCAACAGAGGGTTAGAGGGTGGCGCTTGGTGACATTCTCTTTTCTCTTTTTTTTTTTGGTTCCACTAAAGGCACCCTCTGCTACGATCTGGACCACGTCCGAGGATCAGGCGTTATCTCGAGTCAGCGTATATACTCGCGATAGATATAGATATACTACAGTATTGTACCATAGAAATAGGGTAGGGCTTAGCTCCCACATAATTAAGTCGCAATTGAAAATTAATCATCGAAATTGATTCGTACGCCTATCCCCTGTAAGCCGAAACCTTCAGCAATAAAAAAAAGAAGCTGAGCTTTTCCTTTGATCTATCCCGCTTTTCTCCTACTCCCCTTCGTCCCCTTTCCTCGTCTACCGAAGCAAGCTCCTTACGCCAATTATTTCTCGGATTACACTTGCATTCAACCCCCACTCTCCTTGCAGCATCACTACCCACCCCCTCCTAAAATTCATACTTTTACATAATTTTTTGCTCTCGTAAATTTTTTTTTAAATTCTCTACTTCATAAGGGTATGCAAGTCAAAGTGCATTACCAATAATACAATTTATATATTTTTCAACAAAATCATACGATTTTAATTTTCTCCTAGTTTTTTTACTCTGTACAAAAATATCGAAAAAATTAATTTCACTGATTCTCCTTTTGTATACACTCTCTATGTACTGTATCTACTGTATGTATAGGATCCATATATTAGCCACCCCACTGCGATACACAATTACGAGATGACTTACAGGTCCCTTTGATGTTCTCTACTTGTACAGGGGGTTTCAGGAACATGGTCACAGTTTAGCTATAATAAATATATATATATATATATATATATATATATCGGTCTTTACAACGACATCACACGTGCCAGAGTTTAACACGATCACCTACATTGCTTCCGTCTCCTCTTACCCCCCCGCGCGCCCCATTACCTTTTTACCCCTGGAGACGGCGTTGCTTGTCGTAGCTTTTGATTTTGTCGCAAAGCCATCCAGGAAGCCTCTTGGCTGCGACCGCCATTGTTGCCGTATTAAGAGAGCTTCTGCTTAATAGGGCCAATCGATCGGTTCTATTGGTACCACCTATCAAATTCTACTATTGTCAGGTAATATCATTATACCAAGCACGATATCCACCAGTTGGCAGCACTGTTCCATAAAAAATCAAAATTTCAAATTTTCATCCCTTAAACCAACAGCTGCCATATACTACCCTGGTAGCATCCTGGTACCATGGGAATGACCATAGTGGTACCGAATATTGAGGAAGGGGGTGAACTGTCGCCATACTTTTTTTTTTGGCGAACGTCCAAAAACTCGGTGGTCACGATGCGCCGGACAATTCGCGAAAATTCATGAGATAAAATTTCACGTGAAACACGGTACGCTATGTGGTACGTGGAGTTGATATAGGGGGTGGAATTTATTGGATGCGGCTAGAGGAGCCCACTTTGGATGCTGGAATAAAATCGGATAATGGTTTTACGAATGATTTTCTTATTTTACTTTTTATACTGTATACAGTAAAAAAAGATTTTTTTTTCAATACCGATATTTTTATTTTCATCATTGGTCATATAAGAACACTCTATAGACAGATCGGTATAATCTTTCCAGAAGTAAAATCCTGATAATCCGGAACACAGATTGGATTGAACGTAGAGGCGAAAGAAAATTGCAACCTTCCCTGGTGGGATGGAGATGATAAAATTGCCTTGAGATGATGGGGTAGGTGTTAGCACTTTAAGCCGGATAAAAGGTTCAGGATCGGACGGAGAAAGTATTTTCCATTTCTTCGTAATTGAAAAACCTCCTTAATCTAAATAATTATTATTTATTTATTTAATTTTCCACTAAACTCCAAAGTAACCATAAACTGCATTATCAATCAACCAATCGATCCGTCAATGCATTCCACCTTATCGATCTCATTAAAGATTTCCAATCGATATCCCTACGTACTACACAATCAGAAAAACCCAACCAGAAGATAACGCGATTAAAGTGTGATCCAATGAAAATTAAAAAAAAAATTAAAAAATTCCTAATTCCGTCTTTTTCCTCTTTGTCCCTCCCCCCTGCCCCACTTCAACCCTTATCAACCCTTTCTCGATATCATTGACACAGAACGAGCATCAATTTGAAATACGACTATCGGATACTAACGGGCTGTGATTATTTTAATCCAAGGGAGAGGCGGGTCTCTAGGTCCATGTATTGCGAGACGGTGAGATGCTGCGCCAGAAGGAAAAGGAGGTGGACCAGGTTGGAGTACGGTCAGAGAGAGGATAGAGAGACCAGGACAGGGCAGGGACTTGTAATTTGTTTCGAGATCGTATCATCAAAGTGGCTCTTCGTCCTCGTCGAGGGGACACTCGACCGCATGGTAACGGGTATGGAGGAACGGGAATGGGACGCAGGAGTAGGGAGTAGGAAGTTGAGATGAGAGTGAGTAGAGTCCAGGGAAGGATAAGAAGTAGGAGGAGAATACGAAGCTGGTCAGTTCGAAATGGAGGTTGAGATGGCAGTGAAGGTAGTGAAGGTTCCAGGAGTAGGAGGAGTGCCTAAGACCATCTCAATCTGTCCACTCGGCGAGTCGCTTTAGCGACTTTGCTCCTCGTAATCACTTAGCCAGAGGATGGGATTGGTTGGTTGTCATCCCTTTATCTCCCTGTAGGAGTTATAACGTGGCTTTTCTCACCGTCGGCTACCATCCCTGTACGCGTAGCGATTATACAAAGTCTCTTATCTATAATGAAAAAAAAAATGAAAAACTCAAAATTCCATCATAGTTCACAATTTGAGGTACCAGACTGGGGTACAGCTATCACGAAGACACGTACCACGTATCAACTTACCCCCTCGCTCTGCTACCGGACCTAACAAACTTGGTCCTGATCAGCTCATCCTGTAACCTCTGCTTCTCGGATCCTTCTACCATCCTGACCAGCTGGTATCGCGTATCGCTACGTGGGATCGGGGTAAGCCAGTAGCCTGTTCCCTCTTCCATGTTACCTCTTCACATTGCCCCGAAGCGGCAGCAGGAGCAGCAGCACACTCGATGCGCACAATTAATATCGAGCCGTATCTCCGATCTCTCATTATTACCCAGTGTCGGAGTGTGTAGGTGTAGCTATGGTGTAGCTACACGAGGAAGATATGCGCTCCAGGGTGGTGGTGCAGCTACCGTAGACCCCAGGACACCACCGTCGGCCATGCATCACCCTAACGAGCCGAGGATCGCGTGCCGATCTGTATTAAGGATTTATAATCCTTGGGAGGCGAAGGGGTCTCTAATGTCCAAGGAGGACTCGGCTGGTCAGGATCAGCAGTTAGGTAGACCTTTATGATCCCTGACTACCGGAGATCGTCTTCAGGGGGTACGGTGTCGTGGAGTCATTTTAGGGCTAGGTCCTTCCCACCATGATCTCGTACCTCTGACTCCTCATCGGTATCGAAATCTTTTTTTAAGGCCATCCTCCAACTCTGGGTAAACGTCTAGACGTCTCACGGCAGGTTATCCCTGGACACGTCTGTCCTCTTCCGTAGACGGGGTCGTGTCCAACCGGACACCACGTGTGGCATTCCACCCTAAACACATATTAATTAGCCACCAGCAGACAGGAAGACATAACTCCTTCGGTGATGGGTTAGGCGAGGTGGGTCCTGGCAGGACCCTGTCCTGAAGGTTCCGAGTGTCGTGTTACGTCCCTCAGCCTTGGACCCTTAGGGGCCCACGGGTGGGCCCTGCGGTAGCGTCTACGTGGGTTAAGAAACCGAGTCCGACACTCCTGCCGCATTAATAACACTGGTAGCTGCTCATATGTTAAACGTCCACCCGTTACCTTCTGGATGCCGGTCCTACCCGGTCCTGACTACCTACAGCGTCGAGGAATACTCCCTATGATTGCCTACGAATTCTACAACTCCTAATTATCGTGATTGACCTGATAACGATATTTCCCTGGTATTATATTGTGGTCTGATGTAGATCCTCCTCCTGGCACGAAATACTATACTTACCGCCAGCTCGTTGTATACCTGTGTTAAATATATTTTTTTTTCATCCTATGTGTAATCTCAAATTTTTTTTTATATTTGTTTCAGGTATCACTACCCGGAGGCGGCTTGCAGACTACCCCCAAGAAATTATTCGTCGAAGTCACCCCTCGCATGAGCACCGCTGTCCGATCTCGGTATCACGTCGTTCTCGACTCCAACCCCTTCTGTAAATACGTCATATGCGTCTGGAGCTCACACGGAACATCCTCATGCCTCTCACGTACTGCCACTAAATTACGAATCGTCGTCCTCATCGTCGTCGTCCTCGTCGCCGACTTTCACGTTGTCGTCGTCGACCCTATAGCGTTCGACTTAGCTTGTTCCTCCGAACTCAAAATTACGGCACGCGATTCGATCGAGATATTCACCAGCTGTCAGAGTATGCTCGGGGAAGATCCTGTTAACGGGATTACCAATGGTCTCTGTTAAGACTCCATGATGGGTCCAGTAGCGCGGCGAAAAATGAGATAGATAAGAGAAAAAATGAATTTTGAAAGAAAAAAATTTATCACCTGTGCCGTACACGTACGAGATGAACTTTGTAAATATTTCAATATACAATTACATATACATATTATATATAGTATAAATAATGTAGAGAATGTTGGACGATAAGGATTATTCTGATTATCATAATCGTGGAAGTTTATCGGTCTTCGATAATTATAGACTCTTATTATTATTATTATTATTATTGTACAATTAAGAAATCCGTTGATCACTCCTCTAGCATTTACGATACGTTTTTGTAGTGCTGTGCGCGCGAATGAATTGCGAAGCGGCATGTCTGGCGGTCACGTGAAAAACGCACATGTTCTTTTTTATTTTTCAAATCTTTTATCTCTACCAGTTATACGCACGCTTCCGAAATGATTGATGAACGCGGGGTAACGAGGCGGGAAAATATCGGATTTGTTTGTGCCGTCAGGTATCTCGGAAGGATTGCGATAAATGTGGGAAGGAGGAGAAAAAAGGGAGATGTAAAAGAAAAATAAATAAAGGACCTCCGTGAATGTAACCTGGTGCATCTGCAAGCGCACCTGACTCGTTCCGTCGAGTGCGTTATCCTTGCGCCTGAGCTGTTGTGCCGCATCCCTGAGAAAACCAGTATGGGCCCATCTCGTTACTTATTCCAGGAGTGCGTGCACGTACAGGGTGAAAAGTGTGCGTGGATGGCAGAAGGATGCGTGAGTTTGGTCGTAAGCGCGTACAATGCTTCGGTGAGATAGCGTGTGGCGCAGCGTGAAACTCATTCATGAACACCCACGCGTAGGACCGACCGACTACGGGACTGACTTCTATTAGTCCCGTCGGGACGCAGTCGGGAGACTAAATGACGAAAATGATTATTCCGATGTTAAATTTCGACAAGGGGTATAAGGGAGTAACGTGTCTTTGCTAGATAATTGAATTTTAACGTTAAAATAACTAGCATAAACCATAATGCAGAAATGGGTATGGAAAGTGTGAATATTCTTGTCCCACCTGAGTTTGCTCGCGAAATCCTGTAGAGGCGCTGCTCTACGTGTCTATTCAGTCTATGGGGGTTTGACGATTTTTAATAACTTTGAGAACTGTCAGGTATTACTTGACGATAATACGATACGGTGTATAGATGCTGGAGTGGATAAAGAGAAGTGTGGATGGTAAGAAGGAAAAAGGTATCAAAATGGCACGCCCACGTGTGATCTTGAGTATAAATAAAAGCATATTATTTCTCGGACTCTCCAGGGGCGAGCAACTGTATAAAACTTGGAGCTCGAGTTAGCGGCTCTCTGGTAGTCGGCGCAGCTTAGGCGTGAACGCTCCATAAATAACTAATTGTTGCGGCTGAATTGCGTTCATAAAGCGACCGATATCGTGGACCTCCCGAGCACTGGGAGTTCGAAGATATAAATAACAAGAACAGGTCTCTCGCACTTAGGACTGTAATGTTGGTACCTACTGCACGTCTTATTATAAAATATTCGAATCCACGATTAGAAATCATGTGAAATCCGATAAATTTTGAAAAGAATATATAATTTCCAAAATGTATTAACGACGTAATTTTTTATCGAAACTCAAGAAATTTGATGAAAAAAAATTAACAATGGCGTTCATCGTCGTACAACTCGCGTTACTCCTACAGCCACACGCAATAAATATTCCAACGACGTTAATAATTCAAAATTCATCCAAAAAAGAGAACCGACCACAAGGCGTTACCGTAAATTTCGCGAATATGACAAGGCCCGGCACTCGTCTAGGGTAAATAATTTAAAGGAAGCGGCGCGTACCTGAAGAACCGTGACCGTCGGCCATGCGTGCGCGCATGCGTGGCTGCGTGGATGCGTGATGAACGTGTATGTAGGTGCGTCAGGTGAATAAATTGTCCGAAGAATAAACGGTGGATGTAGTTAATAAGCCAGTGTGTTGTCTTTCTGATTTATGCTCCATACAGCCTCCTCTCCTTCCAAATACAAGTATTCAAGTAAGTCCCCTCCAAACGTACTATAACCTACACCAAGACCAGGTGTACGCTTCACGAAGTGGCAGGATACTAAAACCATCATCGGTAGCCACATCAGAATTATTTCGTCTTGCACAAAGAATTACCGAAACCAGAAACCACCCTAAAACTGGGAATACGATTATTTTCAAAATTCTTAAAAAAATTCCAAAAATTATTTCTCCCTCCATACTTCCTTCCTCCTTCTACCTACGTATACCGATCCGTACCAGCAGTACCACCCAATAGCGGATAAAGCACAAGCGTGTCAGATACAGCGACGATAGTCGTCCGATGTGGATGAGGCGATAGGCTGTCGATAATTGCTTAATTGACTCAGCCACGATGGTAAATACCGATACGACACAGGAATGGTAAGTGTAACACTGGCGTATCTATGGCCCCGGGTAGAATAAGCCGAAGAGAGGCGCAACTGAGGTATTTTTTTTTCTCGAGGAGAGAACTTCTCTTGATCTTTAAGAAAGGCATGGAGACTTGGAGCGACCAAGAGAAAGAGAGAGGTACCACATGGTCCATGATCTACTGTACTGAACAGAACCACAAAGAGGAACCTGAACAAGTACAGCTGAGAGGTGAGGAGAGTGAAAGCATGACATGGGAGAGAGAGAGAGAGAGAGAGAGAGAGATAGGACCTGGCAAGATATTAGAGATGTGAGATAGCTTTATTAAACGAGAGGTGATGCCAGCACGAGACACCTCGCCGGTTGCTTTGATCATCCGCCATGAAATTTTAGTCTCCTTTCAAGATACAGACCCGAACGATTATTTGAAAATTTTAAACAAAATTTGCATAGATACATAGAATAACTATAAAATGGAGATTATTGAAAAATTAAATATTGAACATATCAGATCGAATTTCACTATAGTGTATGTTGTACAGAGAGTATATGGTATAGTGTCATTGTAGAACGTGGTAAGGGTATATATATATAAAAATAACTGTATCGGTTCAATTTGAAATGCCAAACCACATATATACAGGATGATTCTAAGAAGCCGTGAGCCACGCTCAACCGCGTGTCCAGTTGGTACTTGGGAGAGATGAATCCTGAGATACGAACACCTAGGTGTCTGTACCTTGTGCCGGTTCGTGCCTCGCATATCGTCGAACGGTCTTCCTCACGATCCAGCATGGTGTCTGAAACTACGAATTGTACCAGGTTCTTCCTAGGCTCGTGGGCTGACAGGCCGCCCGTCATTACACGATGACTCAACAATCATCTGGGAGAGCTAGGCTGGTCAGAGCCAGAATAGCTTGAAATGAACTCGCCACCCACTATCCAAAAGAAGCAGCAACGTGTACACAAGTACAGAGTGTATCAGGTAAGACGCACGTTTCTGGTTTGAGGTGAATTGGTGCACGATTTTCAAAATCTTATTTCACGACCATTTAATACTTTCGATTAAGCATCGATCGCGCATATCATTATTGTTCGTTTAAATTTCGTTCGCAAATAAAAAATTATCTTTGCCATTTCAAATGGTATGGAAAAAATTTAAATGCAAACGTCGTACAGTGAGAAGAAAGGATAGAGATGAACATCAAACATCCAAGAAACTTGTACACGGTAGCTAAAAAGTATTACAATACTATTTTTTTTTATATTACAAGTTGCAAATCTACGTCCTCCATTTTGGACTCTACGTGATGCTCGCTAAAAATTTTGGAGTCTACGGGACTCTTTGGAATTTGGGGAGCTCGTGAGCGTAGCCATAGCAGTTTTCGTGTCTGAGAGTTGGTCAATACAAATGCATCAGCTGAAGTTGGGCCCAAGTGGCTGGAACGGTAATGTGGCCTCTCCAAAAGCGTGATGCAAATTGATTAGGTATAGTCACTAGCGAATATATTTTTGCGCAGGTCCAATGACGTCACGTTTGAAACTAACATGATGCCACTACATGCAACAATGCCACCGCGACGGAACACTCAATTTAATTGGTTCGCAAAGAGATGAGTAGGGAGATGCACAACGCTACCGTTTTAGGCGATACCAAAATCATGACGTTAAATTGTAATGGCGAGTCTGAAAGTAGGATTTTGTGATCATCGCATTCATCGACAATGCGAATCCCGTCGTAGTCGAGCTAAACGTGAATAGGAACGCGTAACTTGGCGGGCAGAGGTTCTCCGCTACTCACCGCTGGTTCCCAAAGCAACCCTTAGAACGAGACCGGGAACTATAGAACTTCTCAAGAACTATTGAGACAGCCGAAACATTTTTAAAACATTTTTAAGAAAGTGCAGTGCCAACTTGACACCCGTGTAGTACCTCAATTTCTACTAAATATTATTGAATCTTTATTTACTTTCAAAATTTATTCAAAATATTAAATTGAGACTAAGTCAAAATCTCGTAAAATATACGGAGTAGATAAAAATTGAGTTGAAATTGTAGAATATCGAAAATAAATTACGTTCAAATTGAAATATTAATAAAATAGGTGTTTGGAACATTAAAATAATTAATTACATAAATAAATAAAAATATTAACACTTAGAAATACGAAATTTTTGTAAAGATTATTTAGAAGTACTGGAAGTTGCCCAAAATTGTCTGCGCAAATTCTTCGCGCAGGGCTCGGCGAGTGGGAGCATGCGGGGAGTGGGGGGAACGCTTAAGGCAGCGCCCGGACTCGAAGCGCTCATTCTTCCTCGAGCCGGTCTCCTATACTGGTCTTTTGGAAATACCTCTTATTTCGATTCCCAATCTTTTTCTATTTCTATATTTATTTCTCCATTACTTTCTTATTTCTTTATATTTCATTCTTCACTTTCTTATTTATCTATTTCCTTATTTCTTCTCTACTTCTACACCTCTAATCCTTACATTTATATTTCTTGACTTCTTAAATTCTATATTCCTTTATATCTTCTCGTTTCACACTATTCTCTACCTCTTTACATTGTGCTTGTCTTACACTTCCTATTCCTTTGGTCGGGTCGAGCATATTAATTCGAGTAGTCATATATGGGCAGTC
>JARQTJ010000105.1:87345-117274 GCA_030142635.1 Trachelus troglodyta | reverse complement strand
GAATTTTACTATAGTATGTGGTTGACATACCCCCACCACGTCCTCCGCACCTCTATACCTATCTACACTCAACGATTATACTACATTTAAACTGAATTACAGGGGGCAGCATCTCTCTACACTTCGAAATGCGAACCATTTAAACTGAGAATTCTGTCGCAGTCGCTTTGTTGCATGTAGTGGCATCAGAGATACTCGACCAATCGAAAACGTGGAACTGCTTCGAGGACCCTCTGCTAAGGTGGCGCGTCGAAACCAGAGTAAAAGTGAGACCACCAAAAACAAGCCCGTTGGCAATCTCCCTACTCATCTCTGGTTTCGATTATAATTTGATTGAATTTGATCGGTTAGTTGTGTTAGTTTACTCCAGCTTACTCTTACTTTATTATTTACGTCCCGCAAGTATACATCCATAATATTTAGCATTCAAAAACAGAGCGCTTCATTCATAACTATGTGGTCCAATTTTGATACAACAATTCAAAGCACGGGCGGTGGATTTCTTGACAACAGTCAAGCAGGACCAAGTGGGAAGACAGAGCCTAAAAGAGGACAAAATGTTTTTCCTGTAATGATATTTCATCTTAATAATTCAAAAGATGATTTGCAAATCTGGGGTCATCCTGTTCGTATAGTTACATTTATTGGAATAGTACGTAAAATTCAGCGTGTTACAACGAAGATAACTTATCACATTGAAGATGAAACAGGTACAATTAAAATACGTCTTACCTTATACCGTTTTCCCAGTGGACACAATATTAATTTTAACGGACGCATTAGTTTCAATGTGCTCCTCATTTACATTTTCTTGCAAAAGTCTGCGTACATTGCATAAAATGTAATTATAACCGTTTAGATAGTCCGAAAGAACTGAAAATAATATATGCTTTTTAGATGCAAATAAACTTTGTTCTGATCACTAAACAATGTATATAGCATAGCACATATATTTTTTAAGTTGAAGGAAATAGAAATATATAATATGAAAGGTCTGAAAATTCTTTTACAGAAGTCTCTCTACAGCTGACACTTCCAGTACTTAGATATATTATCAATATTTAGTTCACCATCCTTTGGAATTGATTACTGCTTTAAGTCTTCAAGGTATTTTTTTTCTGTTAATGCCAAAAATATTAAATTTAGTTTTATCTGAAAATAGTACCTTTGACTAAAAATTAAAATCTTTGACATTAAAAGAACAAAATTAGTTTAGAGAAAGACTTGGGAAGAAATGTGACAGAAAGATTTACAAGCCACTATGAATTATGGAGGTGGAAGTGGAGGTAGTGAAATTCTATTATAGGTCTACATGGCTGTAGCACATTCTGGAAATAATAATAATATATAATATAACCTATAAAATAGTTTATTTGAATATTCTGAAAGATAACTTGAAAAAAATTGTAAAAAATATGGTTTGGTAAGAACTTTTACTTTCGACGTGATAACGTTCCTAAAGATACAGCTTATTTAGTACTAATAATTTTATTTAGATATTAATTATTATTTAGTCCCTTGATCTTAGTCTAATAGAAAATTTGTGAACAGAATTCAATAATAAATTAAGAAAACATGGTATCAGCAACAAAACTCAGATAAAAGAATTATTGCACCAGTAATAGAGAAATATTAGCCCAGGCAACTTAAAAATTAGTAGACTTTATACCTCAAAGATTTAAAGCAGTAATTGATGCTAAAGGATGGCCAACAAAATATTTATAATGTATCTAAGCACTGAAAGTATCAGCTATACAAGACTTTTGTGAAGGAGTTTTTGGACCATTTTTTCTATTTCATTAAAAAGATATATGTGCTATTCTGTATATATTGTTTAGTGGGTACAATAACGTTTATTTGCGTTTAACAAGCATTTTTATTTTACATTGTTTAGGAATATATGAAAAGTAGCATTACAGTTTATCCACCATATGCAGACTTTTGCAAGACCTGTATATTGCAACTCATGTGTGTGTTACGTGTAATATTGTGTTTGCTGGGTTGTTATTTGATCTTACATTTATGTAAATTATTTTTATTAAAACAGGTAGCATAGTGGCTCATTTATGGTTAGAAGCAGACGAAGAGAAAGCTGCACCACAAATTACTGAAAATAAATATGCACGTGTCTACGGAGTTCTTCGTAATCAGGGCGATCAACAACACATTATGATTTTACGAATATGGTCACTTCAAAGCATGAATGAACTCACAAATCACCTTTTGGAAGTTACATATATTATGCTAAAGACTAAAAAAATTTCTCAAGAAGAGCAAAGCGATTTCACAGTAGTACAAAATCAAAATGTATTGGAAACAGAGGCCAAATTTATAAGTGGTATGACACCAGAGCAAAAAATTATTTTTCAAATTATTCATGCTGAAAATAATTCTGAAAGTGGTATTATGAGAGAAACAATTAAACAACGAGCACCCGCAAATATTAAGGCACAAGTTGATGATATTCTTGAATTCCTCGCCTGTGAAGGTCACATTTATACAACTTGTACGGAGCACCAATTTAAAACAACCTGAGTTTACTTATTATATAGGATTATATATGTTTGGAAGAATGTTTTTAATACTAATATTTGTAACTCTCCATACAGTCAAAAATATGTATTTTTTTATTATTAAATAATTGTTTAACAAGGTATTACTGTTTTTTCATCTATGATCTTTAATTATTGTAATTAACTGCAATATTTTAATAACAATGTGTTTTACATGAAATTTAACTGTGATAATGTTGGTTGTTTCAAGATGGGTTGTTAGATGTAGATAAAGTTAGATAAATTTCTTTTTCACTTAATTTGTCCGTAGAATTAAACCCCTACAAGATTCTGTCGTAGAATTAAACCCCTACAAAAACACTTTTGTGTAAAAAAACGCGCCAAGTGCAGAATTGCAGTGATTTCCCATAACAAAAAAAAATTACTTTATAATGGCAAGTACTTAAGTCACTAGATTAGATTAGACTTTTTTTTGCCGTTCTTGCCCTGTTGGGCTTAAGAATCGTACAATCATTCAACAATATTAAACTTTTGCTAAACTTAGCTTTGGTAATTCAATTCCTTACATCCTTTGGTTTCCTCACTTAATACTAATGACTCTGTCTTTCCCCGTCCTATCACATTCTCCCATAGCTCCGTTTGTCCCTTCGCCCTTGCAGTTCTTTTAAATATCCTGCAATACCCGCACAATTCTACCCTTATCGACCCACTCAAAGTTCCTTCCACCTCCATCCTCAAAACCGCTTTTACTACTCTCGTTTCAAATCTCGTCGTGAAACCCTCCTAAGTGATGACCTCGTTCTTTGTCCTCTTGTAAATACTCTTGATTATCCTCACCATCCTTCCACGGGGAGGACCCACTGGCGCGCAGACCAATTGAACACAAATGACTTTTTACTCCAATTTCTGTACACTTTTAAATAGATGGAATAGAATTAGGTACGAACTATGTCTTATTATAGTATATTGTATGTAGTTCAACATTAGTTTGCGCTAGGTTTAGTTAGGTAAGGTTAGGATAGGGTGGAATGTTTGGCGGGGACGGCACTATTTCGCTCAAGGAGATCGGGATATCTGGCGTACATCCCCGACGAGCGGTGACGGGGGGGCCTGTTACTGGAGGTTCCGGGCCCGGCAGGTGCCGACAAGGCAGAGCTTCTGGTGGGGCGCCTCAGGGAGGTGCTAGGGGACAAGACCAGGGTGGCGCGACCCCAAAAAATGACGGAGATCCGAATTCGGAACCTGGACGATTCGGTAGATGTGGAAGAGGTAGCTAATGCGATAGCGGCTGCCAGGTCGTGCGAGAAGGCGGCCGTTAAAGTGGGCGCGATACGCGCGGCAAAAAGGGAGATGGGCACGGCGTGGGTACGGTGCCCAGCGACATGCGCCCGGAAGCTGGTCGCGGAGGGGCGGCTAAAAGTCGGTTGGTCCATGGCCAGGGTGGACGTACTGCCGACTCGGCCACTTCAGTGCTTCCGGTGCCTAGAGTTTGGGCATGTTAGGAACACATGTGAGAGCGTCCGGGTGCTGTTACACGCGTGGGCAGACGGGGCATAGGGTGGGCTACTGTACGGCCCCTCCTCACTGCCCGGTGTGCGCAAACAGCGAAAGGCCGGCCTATCACCGGCTCGGGGGGAAAGGATGTTATACTTTTTGCCATTTAAACTCAACCTGACTCTTCTTCTTACGCTCATACAACTGTTTTAATTCTTTTTCCCTCCAACCATTTTACGTCTATCCTCGGCCTTTTTTGTTCTTAAAAATTTGAGTAACAGTTTCCATACTTTGGCTCTTTTCTCCTTACACTCTTACGCCCTTCGATGTGCATGGAACCATACTTAATATGTTTCTTTTATCGCCGGTCAAATCTGTTATTCCAATGAATGCTAATGATCTGGGTTCGCACGGAGGACTAAGAAAATACACTCGCAATGTTTATTTGCAATATACGAGGCTCTTTGTTGCGTCGTGGGGGATCACCCAGAGAACGCGCCACTGATTTCGTAGAAGTTTTAGCGGTACCGATACGCGTAGTACAAGCATGGTGGCATCCATGAGTGGCATCATGTTAGCTTCGAACGTGACGTCATTGGACTAGCGCGAAGCGGACCAAAATACGTTCGCTAGTGGCTATACCTCGTCTATTTGTATCATGGTATTATGTACTGTTAAGGTACTTTCATGCACGCAACCGCGACAGCTGTCACGCGAAGAAATCACGCTGTTTGGTTAAACATTTGCCAGGATGTCAATTTGTCTTCGTTGTCGCGGTCGCGTGCATGAAATAGTACCTTTATATGTACACTCGGCATACATTATATACATGTTACAAAATGGCCGGTGCTATTGGTTGCGCAGTAGGTTCGAAAACGCGTCTCGAGAACCACCACACCTTGTTTAATTCCACCATGAGCTTAAGCACTCACAAAAGTGACCCCCGTCCCGAGAGTTCTGCGCAGAAATCTGCGTTCCAAAAAATTTTACAATTTTCAGCACTTCTATTACCCACCGTGGTTCCTGTTTTCTAAGCGTTAACATTAGATATACCGAAGACTTTTCTTAAGGGAAAATTTACGTTAAAACAGTCAAATTGACTGGCGATTGTAGTTCTAGTGTTAATGTATACATTTATTAATACAATTCATGAATCGGGCTACTAGCAACATATGAACTTTTATCTCCTCTCTAATATGGCTTTTACTACTTATGAAATGACCATTCAATCATAATTAAGTATGAAAAGCAGTAGTAATATAAAGGTGTAGCGAAGACGTTATAGGATATTTTGAAAATACAATTAAAATGATGGGCTAGTGCTGCTAGTACTAGATCATATAATAAGCAGATATGTAGTGACTTATGTACTTGCCATTAATAATATGATTTCAATACTTTTTGTTACAGGAATTCATAACACTCCTGTATACTTGGTATAATTTTTTACACGTAAATGTTTTGTTAAAGGGGGTTATAAATTTAGTCTAATATACATAGGTGAGTATGCCAGTGATATATTTTGATTATAAAAATTCACAAATACATCGTTTATTCCATCATTATCGTAATTCATCGTCTATGCTTTTGCATTTGTACAATACTAAAAATATGCCGAAAGATCACACTAAATAACGATATAAAAGGAACTACTAAGGTGAAGTTTCCATAAATTTGTAGTGATATTTGTACTGAAATTTCCGTTAATTTGCTTTAATCATAGGCTACGTTTCCATTTGAGTCGAAAAAATAAAGATAACAGGATATAAATAATATAACCTATAGCATAAATATTTAACTACATGACACACCTGCTTTGAAAACAAGAGAGCTTTATGCTTGATCCTACATTCTATAATAACATAAGACCATGCCTTAGTTAGTGAGTTAATGAGCCAATCAGATTTCTAGATCGTTCGATTCAATTATTCTCATTACCTGTGAATGAGGAATTCGACTTTCTGGATGGGGGCCTAGAACTTGTATCGTCATCTGCAGACGGGCTTTTAGGACGTCTTTTTCTTCCCTTTCGTCCGTTACGATTCAGTTTCAACTTCTCTGAGATTCAATCGCGTAAAAATATTCTAGGACATCTTTCCCTTTCTGACGTTAGTTTATTATGATGTTGCAGCTTTTTTAGAATAGCTATAAAGTAATCAATAAGTGCAATATACCCAATCTTTAATACGGCAATGTTACACTTTAATTATTGCAAATACTGCAATATTACTTATAATGTACTAGAATTGTATCCTAACTATTCACTAAAAACTTACAGATAATTTGCACAAAAGAATTGTAAATTTAAGTGATTTTTCCGTGAAAGTACTAAAATATATTAAATATATTTTCACCAAAATTTAATACTCACCAGAAATTGACTATAACGTTACCAAAGTTTCAGTGAACGTAAATTCACTAGTGTGGTTATGATGGGTACATTCAGAAACCTCGAATGAAAAATAATCATTTGCATTGATGAAAAAATTAATCTAACTGTGAAATTAAATACTTATGGTACCTTACTTATTTCTGCTCCAAAAATATTTTCCTAGAAAAATTATTCTTATAGTTTCTCATTTCGCGGGTTCGAGAATTGTCGTGACATTCTATTGGTAGATGGGTTAGAAAAGATCAAAGCCATCTCAAGAGCAAATATCTGATTGGTTCCTAACAAAACTGTCTGCTGCATGACCGTAAATATTTACTTTTCGCAATCAATACGCAAACGTTTCGGGCCGCTTAAATAAGAGAACAAATTCAGCGCTAACTAAATAAACGCCCTTAATAATCGTTCAGTAGAACCATGTAAAATATTGTAGAAATAACAAATTAGATCTTCGACCATCATACTGGGCAGCCTTAGGCCCATCAGTTCAGTAATCGGGTCTCTTCAGGCCGATGGCTGTCATTGGATCTGTCATCAAACAAAAATGGCAATGCGAGTAAGAATTATTAATTGACACGACCTTCTATTTACATAGTATAATTAAAAGTAATTAATTACAGAATATGAAATCTTGAACCGTCACGCCAACTGCATTTCATAACCTCTTCAAACAGGTGCACCATGTAGAAAATTTTGTACTGTCTTCTTATGGTACCTTACTAAGGATTCTTTTAAGAGAGGTCCTAGTATAGGATCAGTATTCGGTAGGAAATATAAATTTATTAAATCCTGATTATTTTTAACTCAATTAAAATTTGAGATCTTACAATTTCGAATTGTATATAACACTTAGCATATGAGACTGAGAAAGGTTTTTATATGTAGACATCAGTACCATCTAGGGCCCCATTAAATAGTAAACATGAGTGGCCACCTAAGTATTACTGTAAGACCAGAGTTACGTCTTGATACAAAATGGCTAAAGATAGATTTACAACGTTTCCTATGTCGGGATGGTCTTGCCGACTTGTGGAATGAGATGGTACGAGATGGCGAGATAGTGGGACCTTTCAGTGATGGCTTGGTTAATTCAGCAGGAGTGATTGCAAGGAAAGGTAGTCACAAAGCTTATTCTTCGTTTAATCTTCAGCATTTAAGATATATCTATTCCATAGGAGATAGCGGACATTACTATTGCAATTTAAGAGTGTTATCCTGTCTATGTTGCGATGGTATCTGTGGACCGCAAAGTGGCTGTAATTGTGGACCATGTCAAAAGTTAGATACAGAGGAAGCTGCAAGAATAACATCACTTGTAGAAAAAACTGTGCCTGCACAAACAACAATAGATTCTTGGCTGTGGGCACCACAGCCTTGTATGTTAAAAAAGACCTTATAATTAAATTAAATAACACCACCCAGTTGAATAATTGTTAACTAACCTTACAAATCTTCCAGCTGAGGACGACCTAACAAGTTGTATTGAATCCTTGATAAAAGAACAAAGAAAACTCTGTCACGAAGTAGCCAACAGTACTCTCTCTGCAACAAGATTAAAACAACGCATTGTAGTAGCAAGGAGATATTTCACAGCTTTGTCACGTCACAAGCCACAAGAGACAAAAGAGATAACTCCACAGAAAACAGCAGTGAAAACTCCAAAAATGTTTGTTAAACTTGAAATATTACACGTCTATAATTAACGAATGATTTAATGATAATTCTCATTTATCATTTCAGCGTGAAACCAAGTGAAAAAGCTACAGTCGATCTTGCTAGAGTAGGCTCTAGAGCAGCCCTTAACTTTTCATTTGCATTTCTACGACGAGCCTGGCGTTCCGGGGAGGATGCTGATCTTTGTACTGAGCTACTCACCGAATCCTTAGAAGCTCTTCAATCTCTACCGGAAGCAACACTCTTCGACGAAACTAACGTCTCCAGAGTATGGCTAGACGTTGTCGAAAAATCAGCTAAATTTTTACGACAAGTTGTCACCGGGTAAGTATTCTGGTCAACACCAATATTTTAGAACTTATGTATATGCATACTTATTTATACGTAATAATATTTCATTTCCAGGGATGTGGTCACAGGAAGATCATGGTGTCCAGTTCCGGTCGCAGATCAGCACACAGCTCTATGTTTACTACTGGAACTAGCAACTCAAAGAGGAACCTTGTCAAGTCTTCTAGATTCGGTGATCCTGCTCCTGCACCTCGGTGGTAAGGCTAAGAATCAGGACAACCGAGTAATGCCACCGGGTAGTTCAGCACCGTTAATACCATTGCTACGTAGACTCGAGTCAATCACAGTACCTAAATCAAGACAATCCGAGAATAACTTAATCCCGGGGCCTTGCGAGGTCCTATTGAAATATTTGAGACTTCCAGAAGATGATGCGGTAGCCGTCGACCTGAGAAAGGTGGCCGTTGTGATTATGTGTCACCTTAGCCGACTAGCTACACCTCTTCTGCCACCTCATGTGGCGGGAGGCTTCAACAAAAACCATGCTCAGATGTATCAAGAGATCCTCGCTTGGGGTGGCATAAAACTAGGAAACGGAAAATCTCCACTTCACTGTGAGGCAATAACTGAACTTGGCGTAAAGCAACTGTGTTGCACAGAAAGAGCGTTAATGATTTTGTCTTTGAACGGCAAGGTTTTCATGATGTATTATGGCTCTGAGGCTCAATATCCGCAACGTGTTCACGGATTTTCGTCAAAACCCGTGACAATGATTGCTTCTCATTCTGATGGAAAACACTACCTGGCTTTAACCCAAGATAACCTGGTTTACTCATGGGGTAATGGTGATGGCGGCAGACTTGGTCATGGGGACAACACGTCCTATGATGACCCTAAGATCATTGAGGCTTTATCGGATAAAAATGTAAACTTTATTGTATGTGGTAGTACATATTCTGCTGCACTCACAGCCAATGGTGACTTATACACCTGGGGCCGCGGAAACTATGGGAGATTAGGTCATGGAAACTGTGATGATGTTACAGTGCCGACCTTGGTATCGGCTCTAAATGGACACAAAGTTGTCCATGTTGCCTGCGGAAGTGGAGACTCGCAAACTCTTTGTGTAACAGCATCTGGCATCGTCTTTTCTTGGGGTGATGGTGACTATGGAAAATTAGGTCGAGGTGGTGCGGACGGTTCGAAAATACCCAAGATTGTAGACAAGCTTCTTGATATTAACGTTGTTAAAGTCTACTGCGGTGGACAATTCTCAGCAGCACTTACGGCCTACGGTGAGGTGTATACTTGGGGCAAGGGTGATGCTTATCGCTTAGGCCATGGAAACGAAGAGCATGTTAGATATCCCAAGATTGTGGAGGCCCTCAAAAGCAAAAAAGTGATTGATTTATCAGCAGGAAATATGCACGTATTAGCATTGACCGAAGATCAACTTGTCTATGGATGGGGAAGAAATGATTATGGCCGAATCGATTCATCGTTAGAATCAACAGTGACTAAGCCGACCTTGTGCCCAGCTCTTACGGGTAAGGGTGTCGTTGGCTTAGTGTGCGGTGCTTCTCAAAGCTTCGCCTGGTCCATGCGTTCCACCTGCTATGTACCAATCAGAGCAGCCTTCGTAATTGATATTTGTGAAGATACCTTTAAACTTCTGGATACGCTACTAGCCAAGTCTTGTGAGGAACTGCCAGGAACACGACCACCTACTCAAGATCGCGAATGTCTGGCAGTTGCAACGTTAAACCTTCTTCGACTTCAACTTCACGCTATGATTACACACAATATTGAAAATAAATCGGTCGGACTTGGTTCTTCAACATTATTAAACTCTCTGAAGCAGCGCTGTGTTGCTCTGGCCAGTGGAGCTGGGATCCTGGCCACCATGCAGGAAGCGGCCCAGGCTGTTCTCCAAACTGGTTGGAGTGTTCTATTACCCACAGCAAACGAACGAGCTAAAACTCTCTCAGGACTCCTACCGAATTCCAACAGCATGGAGCAATCTAATACCAACAAAGGTCAACAGTTCATGGCTGATCTCTTGGTTTCAAGTCTGATGGCCGACGTGGGTTTGGAGTTGGCTCTGAAGGTAGCTATCAAAACTGAAATTGCAGATCTGTCTGATGAACGTGAGCTTCAAGTACCATCTAATACTATGAAGGTTGGCGAGGTCAAGCAGGCCAAAGAATTTAATTCTGAGAAGCACAATGTCACTATACCGCTTCTGCAACTTATCAAGCAATTGATCAGAAATGGATCTTGCGTTACCCAGTCAAGATTTCAGAGTCTGCACCATATGAGTCGCCATGAGGATTCGCAAAAGGTGGACGATTCACCAAGTCTGAGTTTGCTACTTAGGTTTCAGCGCCTCTTAGTCGCTCAAATCTACCATTATATAAATAAGTCTAGTAGTGATGAACCTCAACAAGATCAGGAGATGCTAGGGGCTGAATCGCTCCTAAAGAAATATATTTCTCAAATATGTAACCATGTAACTGAAATCCTACCAATTGCAAGTGAGATAGCCAGTGGCAGCGACAAAAACTTTGCGCTAGTCGCGTCAGTTCTTAAAGGAGATATCATCAACATTCTCCTACCTGAATTGGTAGTGTGCTTAATCTTACTCCAAGTAGACTACCCTATGTTATTGCTAAATATGAACTGGATGGAAATGTTCACACCAGTGTTGGATACCCTAGATCAATTCAATAGACTTGCGCCGACTGTGGAGAAAGAGGATGCTGACGACTTATCTTGGCCAGGTATCATTGCTCCTCAGCACACCAACAAAATGCCTGTTCAGGATGAACCCAGTCTGATTAGGTGGGCCGATCTTGAGAATCACAATCGCGATGGCGGTCTTTGGATCGTGATCAACAATAATGTTTATGACGTCCAAGACTTCAGATACGAGGGTGCAACCAATACATCGTCCGCTCTTGAAACTTTACAAAGGATTACGGGCAGAGACGTCATTTCGTCCTTGATCAACGGACCTCAATCACATCTTAATCAGGGTATGATGGACTCCTGCTTTGTGGGTCATTATTGTCAACCTGAACAAGAAAGCACACAATTTACAATTGAAGTAGCCGATGTTTGTTTATCATTGCTTGATATGGAACGTGCCCTGAGTTTTCTTTTGGGTCTACATGCATGCAGATTGAGACAAAGTTTGCCCCTTCAACCTGCAGAAGACGAAGCTGGTACGTGGCTGAATGCGAATTTCCTACGCGGTGGACTCCAGGTACTCCAACCGCCAAACCCATTCGAAGAAGAGAAGGGTGAAGCAAGAAGTAATAACTCTACAGCTGCAAATTCGCCGACAGAGGCGCCTTTGCCAATTTGTACAAAGGACGAAGTTCACAAGCTGACTCAAGATAGGGTCACAGCATTCATTCAGGCACTTGCTGAGACTCATAAGAGTGATACTTACGTTCAAACCTTCTTGGCTATCGTTGATAGGCACGTTAAGGCTAATAATCTTTTGTCTCATGTCGATTTTTGTGGAGATCATCCGTTAGAAGAAATTGGTCGACTACTCATGGCTGTTATTATCAAGCACCTTGCACTGGGGTACCAAACTATCGCTTTGGTGGACAAAGAACTTACTGAAAGTAATGTTAAACTCACCAAACCCCTAGGAGATATGATCAAAGCTATTCATCAGACAAAGTGGAATTTGATCAAGACTAGACAACAACAAAATAGAAGCTACAAGGAGGTGTGCGCCCCTGCTCAAGAGAAATGTCGATTCCTACTTTATGAGGTTAGACCAGCAACAAGCTACGAGGTGAAAGGCCTTCAAAATTTAAAGTTGTTACATACGGTTCCAAGGCTAAAAAAAGCGGCGCAATCTGTGATAGCCGATTTACGCAAGAATAAAGATTCACCGGCCAAACCAGAAGACATAGTCAATGCTTCCATTCAAAATGCAGAAGCCAAGAACAAATCAGATGAGGACACAACACCAAAAGATACTCCAAATGGAACCATGGCACCTAAACTGGAAGATGTTACTAATGTCACCAATGCTATAATGCAATTAGCAGAGAAGGTCAAATGTAGACCACTTCTTATAGACTCTAACGATCTCATTACGAGTATTATAAATTTCACGATTGCTGAAGATGGTGCTGACATCGAGACGATTCGTAGAGCCATATACTGTCAAGTTCAGAGAGTTAAAATGCGAGAGCAAGGTATCATCATGGTTCAGGATCTTTTAAAGAAGGACTACTTGATAACTTCCGTAAAATATTGTCTACTCAATGGTTGGCTAGGATTAACTCATGAAAACAAAACGTTAAGCAAGGACATCACACACTGCCTCAGTAATGTTCAGCTAGTCACACCTTATCAGAGATCAAAAATTATCTTAGCAGAGGCTAAAGTAACAGCCTGGGCTGTTCAAGCTTTACGAGCTCATGTCATACAAGCTGAATTACCTAATAAACCCAAGGCTAGTGGTAAAAGCAGTTTAAATCAAGGCACTTATACTTGGCTTAGAAAACTACCTAGGGCCAGATTTTTGCTGACTATCCTTGGTATGTTGACGAACCACCAACGTGCTAATGAGATTGGTCTCTTAATTAACTCTGGTCTACTCTCTAGTGTCCTGACTTTGCTTAGACAAATTGGACCATCCGCACCAAGTCAACCACCGAGATTCAAAGAAAGTATAGCTATCTACGAAGACGTGATTCAAAAGGCGAAGACACCCATAGTCCAACTAACAGGAATGGAACTAGCAGCTCTGATGAAGATTGGAACCAGGGTAGTGCGTGGTATTGATTGGAAGTGGGGTGATCAGGATGGCCCACCTCCCGGCGAAGGTCGTGTAGTCGGTGAGCTTGGCGAGGATGGTTGGATCAGAGTTCAGTGGGATAATGGTAACACCAATTCTTATCGAATGGGAAAGGAAGGAAAGTACGATCTGAAGTTAGCCGAACCGCCAACTCCACCTGACAGTGACTCTGACAGTGAGTCACCGGTAGATACGAACAAGAGTGACAAAGACATCTATAGGGAGACACATCCTACTACATACCTGAAGAACGCATCCACAACATTACTGAAAATTATTCTGCTCTCTTGCGGACTTGATGCTGACTCTGTTCAACCCTCAGCCATTAGAGTTCTAGCTTCCGTTCTCAGAGGTATCATCTCCACTGCGAACCAGACTGACTTCAGCAGCCAGACACAATTGGCCCGAGATCACCATGAAACTTGGGCAACTTTAGGACTACTTAGATCCATAGCTAATTCCCCTGTACTGTGTCGAGCTTTGAGTACTCCGGCCTGGATTGATCTTCTTCTAGGAATGATTGCTGAAGAAAACAATCCTAATTTACAAAAGCAGATCATGGCCATTAGATTACTCTCCACAGTCCTACCTTCCTGGCCTGTGGAAAGTCCGGAGATGACTTCATTTCTTAACAAGATTTTTAAACTTTTGGGTCGTATTGCTTTGATGTGTGAGGCGGGTGCCAATACTGATCTCTACATTAACAAATGTCGAGTATCCCTCACAGCGACACATAGCTCAACTTTGGCTGAAGAACTCATCGCTTTAATAAGGACTTTGCACTCTTTGCCTGGTTGGAATGCAGCCTTGAACACGTTTTTGACTAGTAAACTGGCTCTTGCATCTGATCTCCTAAGTGATGGACCTCTATTTCATATACAAATGAATGAAAATGGAGGAGAGAACAGCTTGGTAATTCAACAAACCGTTATGGCGGCACTAATCGTTGTTGGAGGTCTTGATAGCAGACCTAGAATCGGAGGCCGAATCGAAGTTGATGGTCAATTCGCGACAATCTGCAGGATAACACAACACTGTAAGCTTGTAGTACAGATACACGAGAGTAAAGTTTTGAAGAAAATATCGTTGACGTCCTTAAAAAACATTAGCGAAAAGTTTAATTTAGACAGAATGGTCTTAACCGAACCTTTATTATCAACTTGGGCTAATTTACTTCAAGGACATTGTGGCATGGACAAACGACCTGGTGGAATGCCGGTTATAGCTGGAGTTGTGAATGCTTCAATTTTACGTATGCAGCAGCAACAACTGGCTGCTTTAAATGCTGGTAAAACCTTATTAGATCATCAAACGAAGCTGCGTCGTGTTCTGAAGTGCATGACGACTGAGAATGATGATGACCGCAAAACTCTTCTTCAGGAAATGCTAATTCGAGCTACCAAACCTCAACCACTCAAACCAATTTTTAATAGAGAAGAACTTGAAGCAGCAGCCTTGGCTGTATCGCAATATCTAGCTTCGGAATTGAGACATACGCCAATTCGAACTGGATTATCCTCAGAACCCGCTACTCCAACCTCAGATTGTTCTCTAGTCTCGTTAACCTCTAGTCAACAGCGACACTGCAGAAGCAGCACACGCAAAGGTGCCATTGCACCAGCAACTACACCATTGGTTACCCAGTTGATCGAGATGGGTTTTCAAAAGAAAAATGTCGAATTCGCTATCAAAAGTTTAGGTATCACCGAAGCTAATATTACACCAGAAACAGTTGTTGGTTGGTTATTAGAAAATCCTGACGCAGCCTTCAGTGATACTGAGACATTATCAAGCTTAGATGGTTTATCAGACTCCGAAGGCTCCACCAGTGAAGACATGGATGATACTTCCTCAACTCATGAGGCTGGATCAGTTCCAGCACCTACTTACATGAAAAGATCAGACTTCTTGTCTGTTGACGAATATGCTATCTATGTTCGTGACAACGTCACGGCTGGTATGTTAGTCAGATGCTGCAAAACTTATGAGGAAGTTACATACGGTGATGTCGGTCAAGTGGTCAAAATCGATCCAGAAGGACTGCATGATCTTAACGTTCAGGTCGCATGGCAACACAAAGGTGGTACCTATTGGGTCCGCTTTATTCACATAGAATTACTTGGTCATCCTCCTTCCTTACCAGGACCACCAGCTCTGAAAGTCGGTGACAAGGTCAGAGTCAAACCTTCAGTTTCGGTACCAAAGTACAAGTGGGGTTCGGTGAATCATCATAGTATTGGTGTTGTGACTGCAATAATCAACAACGGCAAGGATATATGCGTGGATTTTCCTCAACAAAGAAGTTGGACAGGATGTACGGCCGAAATGGAAAGAGTTCCGTCCTGTCATCACGCGGTTTCATGCAACTCCTGCCATTTATCACCAATTTCGGGACCTAGATTTAAGTGCAAAGCTTGCGAAAACTACAACCTTTGTGAGAATTGCTTCTATACTAAGAGGTCGCATCGACATGGATTCAACAGAATCGCAGAGCCAGGTTCGGCGGCTGTCTATGCTGGTAAACCAGGAAGATACCACAGGCAGGATCTTACAGAACCATCTTTAATCGAGGATTGGTCCAGATGTATCAGGACTTTAACTGTTTCGTCAAGAGATAACTGGGCAACACGATTGGTAGACGGTTCCGGAAAATACTGGCAAAGTTGCGGTACACAAGGGAAGCACTGGATCAGATTGGAGATGTTACCCGGTATCCTGATACATTCTTTGAAATTGACCGTTAATCCTCAAGATAGCAGTTACATGCCGTCATTAATAGTTGTCAGTGCTGGCGAATCATTCAGTAATGTTCTTGATTTGACAACTGTAACGATAAGAAACACTGACACTACAGTGGTTTTACTTCAGGACGTTAAGGAGTATTATCCTTGTATCGAAATTTCCATTAAACAATGTCGTAATGGCGGAATAGATTGTAAAATTCATGGTCTGCACATAGTCGGTCGGAAGAAGTTGTTCGAAAATCAGTTGGCGACCTCAGTGTCCTTCTTAGCTTCAGATTGGGAAGTTGTCCAAGAACAGATGGCAACACAGCATAGTGGCGATGCACTTCAACATTCAGCAGTCTACGTTTGGGGCCTGAACGATAAGGATCAACTAGGTGGCCTCAAAGGATCCAAGATCAAGTTACCAATCTACAGTGAAGTTTTGTCACAACTGAAACCCGTTCACATAGCCGGTGGTAGTAAGACTCTCTTCATCGTCAGCCAGGAAGGCAAGCTTTATGCCTGCGGAGAAGGTACCAACGGTAGATTGGGCTTGGGTGATAATAACAACGTCTATGAACCACGGCCGATCCCATTCTTAAGTCAATACGTGATCAAGAAAGTTGCAGTGCACTCTGGTGGCAAGCATGCTTTGGCCTTGACCTTGGACGGTAAGGTCTTCTCTTGGGGTGAAGGTGAGGATGGCAAGCTTGGTCATGGCAACCGAATTTCCTTGGACAAACCACGACTTATAGAGGCCCTCAAATCTAAACGGATCAGAGATATCGCCTGTGGCTCAGGTCACTCGGCAGCTATTGCCAGCAACGGTGAACTTTACACCTGGGGTTTAGGCGAATACGGCAGATTAGGCCATGGCGATACGAATTCCCAGCTCCGACCAAAACTGGTGGAGGCTCTGGTGGGTCAAAGAGTGGTTCAGATAGCTTGCGGCAGCAGAGACGCGCAGACAATGGCTTTAACCGAAGATGGTTCTGTTTATTCATGGGGCGATGGTGACTTTGGCAAACTGGGACGTGGTGGAAGTGATGGCTGCTACACACCGCTGCTGGTTGATCGATTAAATGGACTTGGTGTCGTCCAGGTTGAATGTGGTGCACAGTTTTCATTGGCCTTGACCAAATACGGTGAAGTCTGGACGTGGGGGAAAGGTGATTATTTTCGACTGGGCCACGGCAATGACCATCACGTAAGACGACCTACTGTTATTGAAGGTCTTCGTGGTAAAAAAGTTGTTCACGTCGCAGTTGGCGCATTACACTGTCTAGCAGTTACGGATGCTGGCGAGGTCTATGCGTGGGGTGATAACGATCATGGTCAGCAAGGTAATGGCACTACCATAGTTAATCGAAAACCGTCATTGGTACATGGTTTGGAGGATGCCAAAGTTAACAGGGTTGCCTGTGGCTCCAGTCATAGTGTGGCCTGGGTACTGATCGATCAGCCAGCTTTCAGCAATCAGGAGCCAGTGACCTTCCCAACAGCTAAGGATCCTCTGGGACAGGCATCTCTAGGATTTATACACACTACGGATACCAACGCTACCAACACATCTAAAAATGTCAGACCATCACTGTCTCATATCATCCTGTCTTTAGAAAGCAACGTTGCAAAACAACAGGCTCTACAGCATGTGATAAATGCATTGCACATAGTGCAGGCCAGAACAGCCATAGTAACCGCTTTACGGAGTCATACAACATTGACATCATGTGCCCGAACTGCGAGTCCAGACACACCACCAGAAGGTACCATGGGGTCAAGTGTAAGTCACACAGTCTACCAGAATGTCGGTGAAATAGCTCAGGGTGGTGGCGAGGCACCGGCTAATGTTGCTGAAGCGGTCAACATAGTTAACAGTCCGAGAGCAACTCCAGAATCTGAAGAGTGCCCATTGGCTGTATTTCCTTCCATGTCCAGTTCGGCAAGTTTATCTTCCAGGGCCTCGAAAATGTCAACCAGTGCAATGAGTGTTATAGCAGCGACCTTGACATCAAATGCACAAGTTGTTGGAGATGCTGTTATCAATGATCCTGGTCTGGACGAGTTCACGTCAACTTTGACCGAGGATGATGCTAGAATGTTGGTTGATCTGCTGAAACTAGCTGTGGCGAATAGAGTCTGTGACGGTGCCAAGGAGACCATATCATCTATTTTAATATCTTTGGGTAAATTTAATCGCTTGATTGGTAACATGCTTTTGGAGCTGTGTGTGACAGAACTTGAAGACACAGCAGCAAATTCGAATTGCATGAATAATGCACCACAACCAGTGGTCCAGGAGACACCTCATCCTTACATAGATGATACAACTTTGACGGGTCATGTTAAAATTCCTGGTGCCGAAGCACTCAGAGTAGAGTTCGACAGACAATGTTCTACCGAGAGGAAGCATGATCCTCTGACAATAATGGATGGTAGTGGTAGAGTGGTCGCTCTCAAATCTGGCAGAGAGTGGAGCGAATGGGCAGCTGAAATCAGAATTCAGGGTGATGAACTCAGGTGGAGGTTCTCATCGGATGGCTCAGTGAATGGCTGGGGTTGGAGATTCACTGTTCATCCTGTATTGGCTACTCTGGCACCCCATGAGCTCGGTTCTGATAGGGCCGTTCTGTCACAACCTTCAATTGCATTAGCGGAATGTCTTCTTGATAATTCCCTCATTAATTCTGACAAGAATATAGTAACTAGGCTAGCAGCAGCTCTTGCTCAATGTAGTCAATTGAGTATATTGACAGCTCAGCAAAGAATGTGGGCTTTGAGGAAGCTCCAAGTCGTTTATCTGAGCGGTCCTGGAATACGACCAGAGGCAGCATTATCATCACTACTTGGTTCACTCCCACAAGCTCTTCTTAGACAGTATGAGTACGAAGATCCTGCTGTTAGAGGTGGCAAGCAGCTGATGCATAGCGACTTCTTCAAAGTTCTTGTCGCTCTGGCCTGTGACCTTGAATTAGATGTCATGCAATGCTGCTCGGAGATTCATAAGTGGTCTTGGTTCAGAAGATATTGTTTAGCTGCCAGAGTGGCCAAGTCCTTAATCAATAGAACACAATTACCCAAATCGTTTTCCATCGAAGTCACCAAAAGGATCAACGAGATGATAACAGATGGTGATGCCAATGCTAGAGATCACGAGAATCATGATCTTTTTAAGTTGGAACATGACGAACAGCTTCTGCTCTGGCTAAACAGAAGACCTGAAGACTGGACTCTTTCCTGGGATGGATCTGGAGCTATTTACGGTTGGGGTCATAATCACAGAGGTCAGCTAGGTGGTTTGGAAGGTGCAAAAGTTAAGTTACCATCACCTTGTGAGAGTCTCTCAGCCTTGAGGCCAGTTCAACTAGCTGGTGGTGAACAGACGTTATTCGCTGTCACCGCCGATGGAAAAGTATATGCAACAGGTATGTACGACAGTTTAATTTACGAAAATTGAAAAAAATGTTATGCATTTCTTAAATTTAAGGCTACGGAGCTGTGGGGAGGCTCGGGATAGGCGGTACTGATTCCGTAATGATACCAACGCCTCTCGAGTCCATTCAGCATGTTTTTATCAAGAAAATAGCCGTAAATTCTGGTGGTAAACACAGCCTGGCCTTAAGTTCTGAAGGTCACGTTTACTCTTGGGGCGAGGGTGATGATGGGAAGCTTGGACATGGTAATAGGGTCTCTTTTGACAGACCCAAGTTGATCGAAGCTTTGCTTGGAATGGAAATTGTCGATATAGCCTGTGGAGGACTTCATAGCGCAGCGATAACCAGCGCAGGATGCTTGTATACCTGGGGAAAAGGTAAGCTGTCAGAGTTATCTGAGCTATTACACCTATCCATAATCTTAACTCCGATTTCAAATACGCTCATGTCTTTACAAGGACGGTACGGTCGATTGGGACATGGCGACAGCGATGATCAACTGAAACCGAAGCTGGTAGTGGCTCTTCAAGGATATAAGGTCGTGGATGTAGCTTGTGGCAGTGGAGACGCTCAGACCCTCTGCGTCACTGATGACGACAACGTTTGGAGTTGGGGAGACGGCGACTATGGAAAGCTAGGTAGAGGTGGAAGTGATGGTTGTAAAGTTCCTATGAAGATAGAGTCTCTGGCTGGTCTTGGGGTGATTAAAGTCGAATGTGGGAGTCAATTTTCGGTGGCCCTCACACGCTCTGGAGCAGTGTATACCTGGTAGGTTACTGACAACAGCTATTATGGTATAAATATTGCCTCTATTTGAGTAACAGCCAGTCATTAGATTAAGCTTGATACGATTCTGATTTTTAATGCAGGGGCAAAGGTGATTATCATCGTCTAGGTCACGGTACCGATGATCACGTTCGGAGACCCCGCAAGGTTGCTGAGTTGCAAGGAAAAAAAATAATATCAATTGCAACTGGTTCATTGCATTGCGTGGCCTGCTCTGATAAGGGAGAGGTGTTTACCTGGGGTGACAATGACGAAGGTCAGCTCGGTGACGGGACAACGACTGCCCTCGTCAGGCCGAGATTAGTCCATGCCTTGCAGGGAAAAAAGATAACTAGGGTGGCTTGCGGAAGTGCACACACCTTGGCATGGTCGACAACCAAAGCTACTCAAAGTAGGTTACCGGCAACCACCCCCATGGAGTATGACTTGGTGAAGGACTTGCCGTTCCCTGCCCTCCACAACCGACTTGTCCTTCTTCATCACTTTGCGGAACTCCTGTGCCCATCTTTATCCATGTTCCCGACCAGTGGACATATTGGCCTAAACAAATTAGCACCTATGCTGGTCTACAGCATCAAAGAAGCAACTTTCCGTAAGGTCGTTCAAGCGACCATGGTCAGAGACAGACAACACGGTCCGGTTATTGAGCTGAACAGAATTCAAGTGAAGAGAGCTAGAAGTAAAGGTGGCCTTGCTGGTCCTGATGGCATCAAATCAGTTTTTGGTCAAATGGTTTCGAAGATGTCACTTCTTACTCAAGATGTGCTCTTCTTACCCCATCGAGTTTGGAAGGTCAAATTTGTTGGTACGGATACTATTTCATCAAATGATACTGTGTCTCATATCTGATGATACAGAATAACAATTTGCATCATACGAGATTTCTGTTTCATAATTCATTAGTCCAGTGAATATTTCTATTCTTGCTAGAATAATATTGCTATGATATTAATCTTAAAATTACATTTGACAGGTGAAAGTGTCGATGATTGTGGTGGTGGCTACAGTGAGAGTATAGCAGAAATGTGTGACGAGCTTCAAAATGGCTCACTTCCATTATTTATACCGACTCCTAATGGTCGCGAAGATAATGGCACGAATAGGGATTGTTTCCTGTTAAATCCAATGGCGACGTCGCAGCTGCATTATAGCATGTTCCAGTTCTTAGGTGTCTTAATGGGAATAGCTATAAGAACAGGCAGTCCACTAAGCCTGAATCTGGCAGAACCAGTTTGGAAGCAATTAGCTGGTATCCCACTTACACCAGCAGATTTAACCGAAGTCGACAGAGATTATGTTCCTGGTTTACTCTGCATCAGGGATATGGATCCTGATGAGAAGGTCTTTCAAACCTTGGAGATGCCTTTTTCAACACCATCTGCAGTTGGCCACGACGTGCCACTATCGAACCGGTAAGTTTTCAACTCTCACAGGAAGCTTGCCAATTGGTTTACACAGATTAACACAACTAACGTGAAGCCTGAAAATTAATGGTTTCTAACCAAATGTTCTAGAAAAGACCAATGATTTTGCTTTGTGTCAAGTTATGTCGTTCTGTATCTTGCAAGTGAAAAGTTGAAATTCAACATTCGCATCCTTATCAAATGCAAGCATAATGTGTAACTTTACAAAAAGCAATCTCATCGTACCTGTTATAAAATTCCTTCGATGAATCGAGCATAAATCATGCTTCTTTCTAATAGATACCGGAAGATAACGCCTGAGAATAGACACGAATATGTCAGACTAGCTCTGAACTACAGACTCCACGAATTTGATACTCAAGTCGCGGCTGTTCGTGAAGGTCTCTCTAAGGTTGTACCTGTTCCACTCTTGGCATTGTTTAGTGGAGCTGAACTGGAAACAATGGTCTGCGGTAGTCCGGATATTCCCCTAAGTTTACTTAAATCCGTCGCTACATACAAAGGTACCTTACAATTTAGTCAAAAAGCATTTACTGACTCTGAAGTCGAACTTTTGGTACATGTTAATTCTGTGTGTACAAATCTTATCGAAAGCTGTATTATATTACTATTCAAACTATAATATTAATTATTTTAGGAATCGAAGCTACTGCACCACTCATTCAGTGGTTCTGGGAAGTAATGGAAGAATTTTCTAATCAAGAAAGATCTCTATTCTTGCGTTTCGTATGGGGAAGAACGCGCTTGCCGCGTACCATTGCTGATTTTCGAGGAAGGGACTTCGTTTTACAGGTGAGATTCAACAAAGTAGTAAATGTCCAACAAAATATTGTTTTTGGTCGGTATCCTTTCCGTACCCTTCTTCAAACTGATTTCCTTTTCAAAATACAAAATTAATTTTGTATGATATGAATTATATATATCTTTTTTTCATCAACTGAACAAATTATATTTTCTTATACATTCAGGTCATGGATAAATATAATCCTCCGGATCACTTCCTTCCGGAAAGTTACACGTGCTTTTTCCTGCTAAAGATGCCAAGATACTCTTGTAAACCCGTGCTACGTCAAAAGTTGAAGTACGCAATACACTTTTGCAAGAGTATTGACACAGACGAGTATGCCAGGGTACAAGCCGCAACGAATTCAGATACCGAGGATACAGATAGCTTAGCGAGCGAAGAACACACGTCTTTGTAATTTTAAAGTCATTTGACACAGGTCAGAAATCACCGATCGAATCACGAAGAGATCTAGTCGACGTGGAAGAGCTTTCTGTAACAAGTGTAATATTTTTCTGTTTATCCTTCGTGAAATGACAATTAATGGAAACCTATGAACTTTTATTTTAATTTATCAAACACAATTATGAAAGTGGATTAATGTTACGCGAACTTGTAATATGTACGTTGCTTATCCTTTTTTGTTTTTCTTCAATGGCACAAATAACGGCGCCTCCTGTATCGTTAGGTTGCGAGCGCTTGATACTAGACTGGAAATAATTACTATTATTAATTAATATTAACTATTGATATTGATGTCATTAAGAGAAAATCATTGTGTAATAACGGTGCAGCACTAATTCAAAACTATAGGTTACTTTTCTTTATCGTGTTGTCTCCGTTTATTGAAAATTTTCTTCTTCGAATGTAATGTATACTGATGTACTGACTACGATATGTATTTCGAATTACGTGGAACGATTAGTGAATGCAGATAAGATTAAAGTGCTGAAATCTCCCTTTAGTTTGTATCAAAATTTAAAAGTCTGCATGATAGTCACACAGACATTAATGTTAAACATTATTGAAAAATTATTGTTAGACTGCGGGACCGCGGTAACACCACCACTTATGATTAGTTAATTGAATAGTTTAATCGTTATCTGAAATTCATGTTAAATTATTATTAGATATTTCTATAGATTATCAATTTCTTACTGCAATATTCCCTTCAATTTACCATTCTCCTGAATTTTATATCGTTTTAGCAATATGAAAATTCCAATCTCCATATTTTCCTTTTTTTCTTTCGTACAACCATATTATATTTTTGGTTATGCTACCAAGGCATTAAGAAAATTCTTGTGATACAGTGTAATCACGCAAATGAGAATGAACAAGACAATTAATATGTGTAATAAATATAACTGACACTAACAAACTTGTATTTGTTGAAAAGCAATTTGCGTGCAACAAGTGATATAGTTTTTTGTTTTAAAAACGTGTACTCTAATATGACGTCAGCATAACTAAGCTTCTGTCATTTCACAGTGATTAAATTTTTTTATTGTTAGTGCAGAGATTTATTGTTATCTTTTTCAAATATGTTCTTGTTAATATCAGTTTCATTTTTTACACTAATACTCTTTTCATTTTCACTCTTGTAATAGGTTTGTAACCCAAGAACCTTCTTAATTATATCAGCTAGAACGTTTACGAACAAACATATATATGTATAAATGCTACAAATATACATATATGTAAGTATTATCGTTATTATTGCTACGAGTTCCTATTTTTATTATTTACATTCCCTCTTATAACCCAAAACATATGCAACCCGGAATCTGTTATTCACAAAAACGTTAAATAACTCATATACCTTATCTGTTACTCTCAATTTACATATCGCAAAATGGACTATTTCATTAATTCGAAAAATTGTTGGTGTTTTTGTTTACATCAGCACGACAGATTATTACGGTTCAACGATAAATTACGCGACTCTATTGTAATCTATCAATAGGCGATTAAACTATGATTACGACATCAATGGCAATTAAAGATTCGTTCTAATGACCTTAAAATCTGATGTATTAATATCTCATAATGCACGACAATCATTAACATTATTTTAATCAACATTCAACATTTATTTAATTTATATGCATTTTTAATATCGAAAATAATTTTTGTTCATGTCCTCGCAGTGATGAACAATGTTACTCACTCATTGTGAGTGTGACTCCATACATTGAATATGATGAGCCTTGACACAAACATACCTATTATAGAATCTACCCAAGGCTTCTCTACGCACCTCGAAGTACCAGTTTTACTTTTTTTGTTTTACTTTCAGAAATAATATCCGACCCGATTTGACAGGGTCGACTTGCAATGTTTCAAGGTCTTCACCTTGACTTTTAGTTCAACGCGATACATATATATATATATAAAATTATAGCTATATGTACAAACCATAATGATGTGATCGAGGTGACTTTTCTCAGGTAAACTTCTGCTCACCTTCGGCGTAGTAAAATATAGTCCTCATCTCTCGTACCTATAATATGGATTTAATTCGTACCAATCATCAATAGTGATACAACTATTTCATACTAGTAATTTTGTGTAATACTTATTCCCAGTAACGTACCTACACAATTTTATACACGTTTATTGGACATTTGTAAAATATCGTGACGTCAAGGACGTATTGACCGACAAAATTGTTCTGCTACTGAAGTATCTAATTAAATAAATGTCAGTCAATATGCTGTAATGTGCATATATCATTATTTACATTAAAATACTTTTACTGTGGTAAGTTATTCGGATTTGAATATATGTAAATCGATTCGTCGATATATATCTGTAGGTCTTTTTTTATGTTTAATTCAATAGCGACTTTCAGCATGTAATACAACATTATATATACTACGAATACACTGCAGTAGTATAATTCTGGGGATTGACACGTGTATGACTATTATTGGCAGTACAATACGTATTTAATTTATTTTATAATTTTCTTCTCTAGAAAGCATCTAATGATATAGAAAAATGTCATGAAATCACTGTACTGATTATTCAGTGAATGGACTGTTTGTGATCTATTACCTATTTCAATGCATACAGACAGAAAACATACAGTACTTTCTTTTCAGGTCATTGACTTTCATTAGTCATTTGCTGTCTGTCTGCTGGCCACGTCTAGTCGGATTATCTAGGACAAGAGTTTAACGTGAAAGTTATGAAAATCTTAAGCTATTTTAAAGCCCTTACATGACCAGAGTCACGATGCATGACTCGTAAATTGTTTTATTTTTTTTTGACACCGTATATACATATGTTCTACCGAATACGTCAGTATATTTATAATTATTGGTATGTATATATATTACGTTTAATAGATACGTGAATGCATAAAAGAATTTTATTTTTCAAGCAAAACGTAGGATAATTTTTTTGAATTCATAATAATAGCCCGTCCGTCATTCTGCGCCATGAAACTTAATCGCTCGATTTGAATTAAATAAGTATTTTACTTACCTCCAAAAACTTTCTAGTTTCTTATAACAGCGTTGTTATTTTTATGTGATGTCTGAACGATATCATAATTAAATAAATAGTCAGTATCGTCGATTCGCAAACTTGCATATGCATGGTCACCGGCGTTGTCAATAATGCCGCTTATCTGTTGTCTGCGTTTCGATATATTTATGCATAAGGTTTATATAAGCAGGCAATAGACTTTTTCGAAGAATTCGGTTATCGACATTCTAGTTTTTACATTCTGATTAATAGTCAGATAGATAAATATTCTGACAATTAGCCAAATGAAAACTAATTACGTACTCAAATCATGCGGCTTGAATTCTATTTTTAAAACCTCCACTTTAATATCCGATCTAATCTTTCATGCTGCTTTCAAACCTGTGAAAATCTGAAAGATTTTTTTCTTCAGTTGCGTATCACTGGAATGTTATACATATAGTATCAAATTGAAATACTGCACAGTCGTTTTAATCGCACCTTGAATATATGAGTCATATATTAGGTATAAAAATTTCGTTTTACATATATGTGGTAGAACCTCCATAACTCGAATCTCGAGGGACGAGCTTGAATATTCGAGTTATCGAGGTTTTGACTTATCAATATTTTAAAACGCAAAATTAGAATAAATAAAAATTCGAATTTCAGAGGATTTCGAGGTATATAGGTCGCCAGATTAGCTTCAAGATATAGGGGCTAACTATCTCTGACTTCGAGTTGTAGACGTCTTTGCTAGAATTTTGCGTTCTCGAAATGACTTTGAGTTACGTAGAAGTTACTTCGCCTAATAGAGATTTTTGTAGCTAAAGGGAAGGGAACAAACAAAATGTACAACTTAGAGAGGTTTTCGACATAAAGAGGTTCGACTTATCGAGATTCCACTGTACGTGTACAAATACAAATTAAAAGTCATAATATTTCCTCAGCGTTGACGATACTTTGTCTTTTTATACATCATATTTCTGTTGACGTATGTATAATAATTGGCTACGTATTTTTTCTAGGAATAAACATTCCAACTGCATTGTCACACCTATCGTAAGAATAAATAATTTCCTTATCGATTCATTCCCAATGCCACAAGAAGCATAATACTACTTATTTCAATCCTTCAAAGTAATTCATTTAAGCACTTAATAGTTATTCAGATTTAACGAATTTTTTTTTGTGCTGGATATGAGCCTAATCATTTCACACACAATACATAAACATTCATAGTATGCTATACATATATTTAGTTTTATCACAAAAGATATTATATCATTAACACAATGAATTTCCAGTATGAACTGCTATTCACAAAGTATATATACACACGTGGGATATTACATCCTGCAGATAATAATACTTTTAAATTAAATTGTTTTCCCGCTCAATCATCTCTCCGTTAATAGAGAATACATGATAATTCAAATGATCAATAAATTTTATCGACATTTAAAATGCATCAGTCTCTCGAGAAGAATATACCTACATATGCTTTGAACTATAGTATGGAAACTTTCGTAAGAGTGCATTATTGTGTATTCTTCGCTCCACACTCTACACGAAGATCATAAAAGAAACTGTAAAGATGGTTCGAGCTTTGGCATACGTACTTCATCATGTATACTAAATGCATATTAAGAAGAGCAAAACTACGAAATACGAGCAACCACATATGGTACTGACTGTATAACGCAGAGGACGTGCATCAAGAAGTTTAGGGTCCTAGGAAGAATGGAAATAGAAGGAATCATATACAAATATTGTATGCCTTAACTTTCTTGACTACGACTATCGCTAGTGTATGAGCGAATGCTCAGACATGACTGGACGTGACTACCATCACGGACGCTCCCCAATAATTTCAGGTTATGCTGGAGGATAGGTTGGGGATTGTTACGTCTGGCATATACACGCAACCTACACGAGCATATTCGGAAGCCTTCGCCTGGCAGCTGCAGCACACCATAAACATTCATTCTGTCAGTCAGTCGTCTCATGCACGTGCAAGATAGACAATCACTGTGTCAGTAGATCGGCAAAGGATGTTATATTAGACATTCGAGATAGTACGCGAGTTTATTTGTTAACTTTCTGGTATTACTATAACTTTTGCGATATATCGATGATTCTATTAAACTGTGCTATCAGCTTGTAATATATCAATTACGTTAACGGGGATGAAGATATATCGGAGTATAGAAGCTGCTACGATGCATTCGCCTCCGGTATGTACGATACGCAATTTACAATTGAGAGAATTACAAAAGCTGATATGATCTTTGTGTTGATGCTACGAACTCTTGAAAATAGCTTTGACAAATAGATCGATTGAAATTAAAATAAATGTTTTCGAAGGCTCGCCTTATTTGTGTACGCAAAAGTTTCAAATGCCAGTTTGACTTGAAGCTTGAACCTATTGACACGACTTGTAAACATTTTATAAAGTTATTACGCTATTCTTTTGATTTATCTGAAATCGTGCTACACAGATAGGTGTTTAATAAAGAATTTCATAAAGTACAATCAAGTATGGTAATATTTTTTTTGCGAATGGGATATCAGTATTTTTTAAAATTTAATGTTATTGTTTTCGTGTTATTCTCAAATCGTTACGAAAATATAGACCCATCTTTATTTCGTGCTTCTAAATTGTTTACATAAATACGCAATATTGTACTATGTGCTTTCTTATCTTTGTATTATCATGCTTTTCATATGAGTTGTTAAGTTACTACAACCGAACGATTAAAACTATTTGCCTTCAGGGGTCATGAACTCACGAAACTTCTCGTTAGTGAGATGCTTCGCATATCAGTATATGTTTCTTATTTTTGTTTATCGGAATAAATAAAGTAAAAACAATCTTTACAAATTGTATACGGATAAAAAAAGAACGTATCATTTACGTACGCACCATTTCGCGTTTCTGTAACACTATTCTTTTTATTAAAACATAGTTGTGTATAGTTTATGTAACTCGTAACATTAAGATTGCTTAAGAGAGATTTCTCATTACATTTCTTTATTTATACTATTAGTACGCGATAATAATTGAAAATTAACAAACAGTATTATTTTGCATTTTAAAGAGTGACGGACGTGTATCTTCGTATAAAATAAAACGTTTTACAGAAATATACAATTTCTTTAAATCCAAACGATGATAATATTAATATATGATATTTGGCAATCTTAGTTACTCTATTAATCTATGTTATTTTGAAATTGTTGGTATATGAGTATGCCAATAGTATTGCGTCGTATCGTGATATCCCATTCATATGCATGAAATTAATTTAGCATAGTTCACTGGCATTAAAGCCTTGAAAATTGTATAGCCTTCATGACACACTCTCGTATTGCCAACTAAGTAAATAATAATTAAGCAATAGATACACTGAAGTGATTAAATATTATTTATATTTCCGTTTATCAAATTTTCCCAATAATCATGTTTAGAATAATCTTTGTGGCCGTTCGGTTAATAAAACAATTCGAATTGCTTAGCAATGAACGATTAAGATCTGCACACTACCAAAATCCAATGAACAGTTCCATATTGAGATAAATCCAATATGGATATAGGTATGTGAAATAATAAACAGTGCCTCTTATTCAAGTCTATTTAATTACAGGGGTCAATTTGGTCGAAAGGTCGAGGCACTATCGGCAGATCGTGATGTATGTGCCATTTACAAATGATTAAATTGTATCTGACTGTTATACGTATGTTAGTGCAAGGAGAAGAGTCCTGATAATACAGCTAACGAAACATCTGCGAATGATGACGGGATTTAAAGCTGTTTGCGTTGAGGCGCTCGGGCAGTCACGAAGTATCTTCAGGATAGCGTTAAATCAAACCGGAGAGATGTTCCGTTCGGCTGTATCTAAGGTATATTAATAATCGCTAAGTGTATAATTAATATTGTTATGCCTCCAAAGTGCATAAAGTTTAAATAAATTGTGATACTCGGAAAATATCATCACGAACAAATGTTTTATTGTATGTCATATATAGCAGATGTAACCTCTGTGAAGTTAGCCCATCATTATGCTCATTTCAAAAAAATACTTGGAGTTCTGATTGCCCGCAGAAGAGTTCT
>JARQTJ010000105.1:0-87245 GCA_030142635.1 Trachelus troglodyta | reverse complement strand
TTTTTTAAACCGCGATTTTCCACATTTAATCGACAGAACTATTTCTAAAAACCATCAGGAACTCTAGAACTCTTCTGCGGGCAATCAGAACTCCAAGTATTTTTTTTAAATGAGAATAATGATGGGCTAACTTCACAGAGGTGCAGATGTATAGACCCCCGTATTTTGGATATTTTAGTTGACAAAGAGGAACACAAAATTGCACAATAGAACCTTACTCACGAAACCTGACGAAGCATTGATTTCTTCTAAAACTACGGTAACAGTTCCTGAACATGCGGATGTAGTGATAATAGGTAAGTAATTAATAATAAATGATTTTACAATGATACACTTGTGGTTAACTACTGTATCATATATTTTAAATTATAATTTATATAATACTATATATTATTTGCAGGTGGGGGTATTGCTGGTTGTAATGCTTTATATAGTTTAGCCAAAAATGGCGTACGAGCTGTGCTCTTGGAAAGATCAAAATTATCATCAGGTACAACATGGCATACGGCTGGTCTTATATGGCGATTACGACCAAACGATACGGAAATCGAGTTACTCGACATTACAAGAAATCTTTTGGTGAATTTGGAAGAGGAAGTAGGGATAAATTCAATATGGATAAACAATGGAGGAATCTATATCGCACGATCTGACGTCAGTACAGTTATGCTTGTTCTTAGGAACAATGCAAATGTAGTGTGTCTAACTTGTTCTTGTATTTTTTTCACAGATAAGAGTCCAGGAATATAAGAGACTAGTCACTGTTGGCAGATTTCATGACATAGAAGCACATATAATATCGCCCCGCGAAGCACAGGAATTATTTCCACTTTTGGATCCAAATGCATTCACTGGTGCAATGTACACACCCGGTGATGGTGTTGTGGATCCTGCCATGTTGATAGACGCCTTAACTAAATCTGCCAAAACCAATGGAGCTCAGGTAAGCAATGAGGCTCAACTTAATCGAACGAAACAATAGCAACAACGAGATTCGATTACGGCTCAAGACTGTTTAAAGAGGAATATCTAATTTTCTTGCACTCTTTCTTTTTTTAATTTACTTATTTCGCGCAATAATGTACGAAAGTAACAGTCCATATTATGAAACATAAATATCATATATGGTTATACATCATGTTTCAGATTATAGAAGACTGTCCAGTCACGAAAATACTGACGGACAAAAACATGTTTGAAACAAAACATGTAACTGGTGTAGAAACTCCTTATGGTTTGATCAAAACTAATTGCGTTTTAAATGCTTCGGGAGTATGGTCGAGAAGCATAGCGAAAATGGCAGGATTGGACATACCATTGATACCAATGAAACACGCTTATGTCATTACGGCACCATTGGAGGGAGTTCAGGGTTTACCAAATGTTCGCGATCACGACGGGAGCGTTTACTTCCGTATTCAAGGGTCATCGCTATGCGTTGGAGGATACGAGCCCAATCCGATAATTTTACAATGTGTTAGTTACCAGCTTGAGATATAAATTATCACCGTTTTAGTATGTACAATAAGTGGCATTTTTATGCATGATCACATGGATTCGTGTGGATGTGTTTCAAGGCAAACTTCTTTACTTTGATATTTTAATTTTTCTTCTACACTTTTTGTGATTTCATTCTCAAACAGACCTTGCATGGACAACTTGACGTCATTTGCACTTTCATATGAAAATGACAATTGTTGCCTTTTTGCAGGTTCCTAAAACCTTTACGTTTGACTTGTATGAGCTTGATTGGAATGTGTTTAGTACACATACTACAGAAATTATTAAGCTTGTGCCAAAATTTTCAACAGCTGGTATAAGAACTACCGTATGCGGTCCAGAAAGTTTTACACCTGATCACAAACCGATCATGGGTTGGTACTTAAAGTATATCCATTTTGAAGGAAATAATTTAATGCAATATAATACTGAGCTAGAAGGGAGTTAAGTGTGAGCTATAATTAAGTACAGATATGTACTTAGTTAATTTGTATTATCTCTGTAGGAGAGGATCCACGCTGCTTGGGTTTCTATCACAGTTGCGGCTACAACAGCGCTGGTATGATGTTGAGTGGTGGTTGTGGGGATCAAATAGCCAAATGGATAATACATGGTCGACCAGATAAACATATGCATAATTACGACATAAGACGGTAAATAACATTATTCGGTGCGTAACTATATTCATACAGTATTTTATAATTCATGAAATTGTACAGGTTCACACCGGAACAGACAAGAGATGCAATTTGGGCCAATGAAAGATCTCACGAGGCTTATGTGAAAAATTACAGCATTGTATTTCCACACGATGATCCACTCAGTGGTAGAAATTTTAAAACAGATCCATTTCATCACGTGAGTACTTACATCTTTGTTATTGTCTAATTATCAATAAAGATTGAAATATATTATGAACAATGAAATTACCAATTGTTCTATATACTTAAGATTATACAAGTTCTTATATTGTTACGACCAACAGTTATTTTTACAATAAATAATCTGTTGCTTCAGCTACTCGTAAAAGAAGGTGCCGTTATGGAAGAACGTCAAGGTTGGGAAAGGCCAGGGTGGTTTTTAAAAGGAAAAGTAGCGCCAGTGGCTGCTTATGATTATTACGGCAATTACGGATCACCAAAACATCAAAAATATCTATATGCCGAAATGCTTGCTAAAGAGTATACATTTGACTTTCCGGTGCATCATAAAATTGTGAGTAAACACACAAAATAGAGTAAAGTTATACTAAAATTCGTGATTTATTTAATGTTATGATCGAGTTCGTTAGACGTCCGAATGACATACATTTTTCTCACAAATGCATTCAGATTGGTGAAGAAGCTTTGGCGTGCAGAAACAACGCAGCACTATTTGATATGTCATACTTTGGGAAGTTTTATCTGTGTGGTCCAGATGCGCAGAAAGCTGCAGATTATCTTTTTACTTCGAATACTGGTCGTGATATTAATAGGACAGTATATAGTTGTATGTTAAATAAAAATGGTGGTGTCGAAGCCGATTGTACAGTAACCGCCATTGAAACTGGTTCCGGCGGTGTTGCGGATCCAATATTTAGAGGAAAAGCATTTTATATTGGTAAGTTAGGAGTTTAATGTTTATTAAATTTTAGTTTGTTACGTTCAATGTTAGTTCATGGATTCAACAATAAATTGATTGAATTGACCGCAATAAAAGAAATGTATTTGATTTTAGTTTCAGGAGGTATGTCGGCATATCATACATGGTGTCATATGAAGAATGTAATACGAGAACAGGATTTCAAAGTGACCTTACACGATGCAACGGAACAAATAGGAATACTATCTATTCAAGGGCCTAACAGGTAAACTATATTATTCGTTAAAAGTTATTATTACTTAACGCTGCTATTCAAGTAATAATAACTGCTCTATGAACATAGTCCCCGATCTTAAGATTTGTAACTTATTGTTATTGGATTTTTTTTATAGTATTCCATCGTTTACTTTTGCATTTTAGTGATAAATGTTTCTTTTCGAATTTATTAAATTTCAAATTAATTAAAAATTAAAAATAAATATATGCATATTTATAGAATTATTATTATTTTATTTTGGCACTGAAAGATTTATTTTAAAAAGTAAATTAAATTTGCTACCAAACCTCAATAAAGTAATTTTGATAAGGTGTAAAAAAAAACTGAAAAGTGAAGCAGCTGGAGGTTATGTTGCAAAGAGTAGTAATGAATTGAAACAAGATATTACACGAACACAGTGCGTTAACGTTAAACGAAGTTAATTTTTCGTTTTAACTTTTTTATTATTTTGAATATATGGACCGTTTATTTTGAAAGTGGTGTAAGTTCATTTTCTCTTGTTTCGAGAAAATAAAAGGTTTACGCTAAATTAAGCATAAATTACGAGATATCCCATTTTTAAAAAAATGGACTTACACCACTTTCAAAATAAACGGTCCATATATTCAATATCATTTATAATTTTTGAAATCATCATTGGGCTGCCAAAAGTTCTCCTTCATTTGCGTATATACATTATGCTTTAAGCGAATTTTTATGTTTTTCTATTATTTTTATAAAAGTTCTGCTCAATGACCTTACCGCGCAATATACGCGTAGTACATATATTCTGTTTTTGTGCATTGGCATTAATTAGGCAGCAGTCTTAATTCCAATTGAGCAATTTGTAATTATGTATAAATAATTGCAGTCGCAGGATACTTAAAACAATAGTCGATGAGGATCTTTCGAATGAAAAATTTCCAATGTTGACCTCAAAGTTAATGAATATCAAAGGAAATCTAGTCAGGACACTCAGAGTTAGTTTTGTTGGCGAATTAGGTTTCGAATTACACATTCCATCTCAGTTATGTGAAAATGTATATGCAGCCGTAATGGCGGCTGGAAAAAACTACAAAATGAAACTTGCTGGTTATCGAGCACTTTACAGCCTGAGTAGCGAAAAAGGTATTTTTGTCACGTATAATTGAAATAATTGTACAACATATAAGTAAAAGTAAGCATATTTCACAATTAATTGCATCATAGGGTATCATCTGTGGCATTACGATCTAAGAACGACTGATAATCCGATAGAAGCGGGCCTTGGATTTTTGTGTCGGAAAAATGGCGATTATCGAGGTAGAAAAGCTGTGAAAAAGCTCAGAGAAAATGGAGTTAAGAGGAAACTGGCACACTTTCATTTAAAACAGTAAGAAGTGAAAACAGTTTTAAATATCATTTATAATTCGCAGTCTTGTTCGCATATATACAAATATATTTCATTATTTCAGTCAAGTGCCATTGTGGGGCCTGGAAACTGTTTATAGGGATGGTCAAATTGTTGGATATCTAAGAAGAGGAGAGTATGCTTACGCACTGGAAAAAAGCATTGGACAAGGGTAAGCATTGCAATATTTGCCAAGGAATTGTGGCACATTTATTTAAAAAATTGTTTACTCTTACAGATATATAAAACATCCCGAAGGTGAGAACGTGACCAAACATTTTTTGGAAAATGGTATCTATGAAATCGAAATAATGGGAAAGAAGTATCCAGCGACGATACATTTACAGAGTCCTTTTGATCCAGAAAATAAGAGGCCTCTAGGCGAGTACACTAGTAGTTAGCGTTGATGTAGTTTTATATATTTATAAAGAAATGAACGTATTCACAACAGAAAGAAGTAGAGTATCATTACAATAGGTATGAAAGAGTGAATTCGGTGAAATCGAAACCGGTGAAAAAAATACATTCAGAGCATCAAGAATCCTATATTCCTTGAAGCAGAGTAGTTGCAAATCAAGCAGATTGAATAATATAAAACTTTTATTCTATACATTAGTCTGTTTAAAATATATTGCAATCTGAACGTCACCAAGCGTTGCTGACAATTATTAAGTGTTATGACAAATGTTCAACATTCCAAAGTACCATCCATAATTTAAGTATACTTATAACGTATGAAGGCACTGCAGTATCTGCTTATCGTCATACATTTTAAACTTATTTGTTGACCATTTTTCATAACGCAATCTGAATTAGAATACGCTTTGGTAAATAACATGTTTAAACTTCTGTACCTCAACAATTTGTAAACTATTTCCAAATTAGACTATTCATTTGATTTTTTTTGAAGATTGCATCAAGTTCAGAAAGATATTTAGGGGCTCGTGATGTATAAAATACATACATAAATTTGAGTAAAATATTTGCAAATAGTCTCGGCACTAAGGAGATACTGGTATAAGGAATAGCATTGTGGAATTTTGTCTGTGGGCATAGGATATAGGCTGGAATCAGCATGAAAATTGTGGAGGAATTCGATATGCCATAGATTTCGTTTCAAACATAGAATATACAGAAATTGACCCTCTGTACTATTATCTACTCTAGGATATCAGAACGTTTTTTTTTGTAACGCATTTGACACATTTTTGTAATCACTGCATATTCACAAAAAGAAAATGTATAGAAATTTATATGGTTATTCTTCTATATGCACGTTTCGAACAGAGTTAATTTTAAAGTCATACAAAAGAGCAGGCTAGACAGAGCACAAAATAGATATGTTTAATGTCAAACTTTTTGAACATGAATTTTTAGAATTGAAATAGATTTAGATTGATTTTTTATGTAAACGGAATTTATCGTCAATGAATAGATCAGTTAATATTGTTTTAATAGTACTTCAAAATTAAGCAAGAGATGTAATTGTAAACAAACAAGATCTAAATATGATTAAAAAAGAAATAGATTTACATTTTTATCATTAATGTTAGGAAAATAAGTTTTGAAAATGACTGTAAATGAATTGTACAATATCAATTAATTTATTTAAAAAATTGAACGACTTTTCAATATGCACTGTTATGTAGATTGTAATATATATTTTGTACAAAAATATACTTTTGATAAAATTAATACTTATTATCCTGCTAAGGGATTTGCATGAATTGTTATACTGTTTATTCTAGTTTCAGTGAGAGGTTTGTAATTTTTAGGATTTACAGGAAGTTTTTCCAACTGTTCAAGAGTATCCAAACCATCGATTACCCTAAAAAAAATATCAAATTAGGAAATTATAAAAATGAATATTTATGAACATAAAAGGAAATACTTACTTCCCAAACAAAGTATACTTCAAGTCCAAGTGTGGTTGTGCTGCATACGTTATGAAGAATTGACTACCATTTGTATTAGGTCCATTATTCGCCATGGATACAAGACCTCTTGTATTATGTTTTAATTCCTCTTTGAATTCATCCTCAAATTTTCGATTCCAAATCGATGTACCACCCTTTCCTGTCTGCGTAGGATCTCCAGTTTGCACGATGAAGCCTTTAATGTTTCGATGAAATAAGCAACCATTGTAGTAATCACTAGCACATAGAGCTAAGAAATTCTAAAAAAAAGTTAGAAATTGGTAATTTATTGGGTTTACATTTTGCATAGCGACGACATAAAAAAGTTAGGTTAGATTCTCCTGGAATCATACACCACGTAATGACCATAAAAATGTTTGTACTCTACTATGCAAGAATTAATTTTATGTACAATACTTGACACTATATATGATACAATATTTTTTAAATATTACCTCGCAACTCTTTGGACACAATTCACAGAATAATTCAATCTTAATATCACCGACATCCGTATGCAATGTAACGCTCTGAAATATATAAAAATAACTTGCATAAGACTTATTCAATTAAATAAAACATAAATATTCGGAGACATGTTAAAATTCTGTGACTAACCATTCTTATAATATTATTCGTTATTTTTATGAAAATATGACAGAAAAAAGAAATCATAAGCCCGGTAATGTGACAGCAGCCATTTTGAATTTTGCCACGGGACTGCATAGTCAAATTATCTTTAAAAGATATGTAATCTTTTTAGAAATCAAAGACATTTAAAATAAAATATAATGAAACTAATTAAATGTCGTTGCAATTCAAATATAGGATGAAATAGGTCTTGATACTATTTTAGAAAAATGAACAAATCAGTTATGATTTTGACTTTGGAGTGCATCGGAAGGAATTTCCAAAGTAGTAGGACGCAGTTAGCCGGAACGCTCCACTCGCTGCATATAGCGGTCAGTTGTGGCGTCTAGTGTAGTTAAGGCATTGCCGCGAAAAAATCGAATAAAAGAGAAGACTTTTCGCGGTTAGAGAAGACAAACGCGATCACGTCAATTTATCTGGCCTTGCAATTCGTAAAGAAGTCGTAAGGATATTGAAGTGTGACAGGAGGACGCGTAGGGCGTTAGGCATATCTTCGTTGACTGTATTCATTGGACGCATGACGTAATTGTATTGATCGCGGAAGAAGAGCCGAAAGTCGCGCATTCGCCATCTTGGACGAATTGTGGAAAAGAAGAAGTTTGTGGTGTCTCGCCAAAGGCGCGGTACGATTGTTGGAACTGTAATCCGCGGCGATCCGTGCGTCAAATAGTTTTATTGGGATTTAAACCCGTTTGTGAAGTGTAAACCCATTTGGACGGACCAAGGTGAGTCCATATTTCGGTAATACGGATCCCGAAGCGGCCCCATTTCCATTACGTGGATGGATACGTTGTAGGATGCCCCGCTTCGGGAATTTTTTCCCTGGCTATGCATTTCCACCGCTTAAGGATCTTGATCGAGTACCGTTATTCTTGATGTAAAGCAACTCGATCCCTTTGAAGAGACTTCGAATAGGAAAAGACGAAGCTCGAATATAAGGATTTCAGTTTCTTTTAAGTTTTGAATTTATTGTTTTGGGCAGCGGGGTGAACCTTTTGACAGAGTCAAAACTGTTTCAGATCGGTGTACTTTGCCTATTGCTCATTATTTTCTTTGGCGGTTTGCTTCGCGGCGTCACCTTGCGTCGCGCCGCTCTATGCCACGCCACACGCTTTCCTTTCATTATTCTCTTCTTGGTTTTTCTCCTTGTTCCATTTTTTGTTATACTTTTAAGTACGTTATCCTGTGATAGGTATTTAACGTTTCGTATTTTTGTTCCGAGTAACTTTTATACTATAGCTTTTCTCTTCGTGTGGTGCAAACGAAGCTACTTTTATTATTCTTTTCTGAAATCAGTTCTTGAACTCTTTCTTCTTCTATCCTTTTCTTTCTTTTTCCTTTTCTCTCTCTCGCTCTCTCGCTCTCTTCGGTTCTTCCCCTTCACTCCCTCCGCCCTTCTTTTTCCTACAAATACATGCGCGTACTTTCTTGCTCTTAATAGTCTATTGCGCTTTATTCCTTCTTACGCGTTGCGTTTTGATAATACGACGTTTCGTTTGGTCTCTTGTACGAATTATATTTTTATCATAAATAGAATGATGGGATTATTAATCATTCATTATTTGTTGCATTAGTACATATTTGAGAAATTGAATCGATTTGACAGGTATATTCATAAGGACGTTCTAGCGAACGTTACAGTACAAAGTATTGTCGTAACTTTATTGAGGCACGATGAAATTTTTTCCGAAAATCTGGATATTTTCAGGAGTTATTATTAATAACTTTATTTTTTTAAATATATCTTAATCGTTTTTAAGGTTGTGATAATATATAATCTATAATCCACACTACAGATATTCATCGCTACAATGAAAATTTTCATTACTGTAGACAGGATGTGAAAGAAGTCTTATCCTATTTTTGGGATACATTGGGTACTTCATCTTCTACCCAAAATGCTTAGGAATACATACTACGATGAACTTGGAACACCCCTTAAGATGGAATGTCCTAAAATAGATGTACAAACACAATTTCAAAATAGCTTTATGCAATGTCACAATCAATCGTTATTGTTTTGTATCTTAGTGTATAATGGGACAAACTATAGATTTATTGTTGTAGAATATATTCACAACTAGGTAGCGCACACACATCAATATTTTATGATGGTTATGATTCACAGCAACCTTGAAAATTAGACTGATCTAATTACATGTAATTACACGAGTATAAACATATAACTGCCGATGTTCAAAAGGCTGTGGTCTTGTTCAACCCATGTAAAGTATTACTGTAAAATCATATGTGCTATAGTAAATACGCAGGTTAACTTCCCTTTAATTTGTGCAAAATTCATAGTAAGAATGAACTATGTTGAAATTTATAGATTACATGAATAACTTTATTAAAACATACAAAATTTTATGGACTAATAAGAATTTTCCTATTATTTATAATGAAAATTACCTATATTTCGAAAGCTTAATAGATATGGAAAAAATAACAATAAACATATTTCTAGAATAAAATAAAGGTTAGGTTCTGGTTTAACCTGTACTTTGAATTATGGTACATCAACCACCGATAAGTTACTGGATATATATATTACTAGATACAAAGAACATGGACTGAGTGGCAAGGATCAAGGTTCTAAAAACATTTTTTTACATCAATTTGACTATTGAATAATTATTCTTCCTTTATACAGTTACTTATATTTTTTACATTTTAACCCTTTTCTTGTATATATATTTAGACTGTAGTAAGTACAGTGATAAAAACGACCTGCTACATTTTTCTTCTTTTAACTAGAGGATTTGCACGTAGGCACGCGATTCGGGAACAAATCTGTCTTTTAAAAGTATAGTTATGGATTTCTGTACTTTCACTTACTTTGATAATGAATTATTATTGCTGCTAGATATAAATGAAAGTATTTTTCTTCTACATAATAATTCAGTTCTCACCACTTTCAACTTTATTGACAACTAATTTTAAAGTGTTGACATTTGCAAATAAAAGGGTTCTGAATTTGAGTTTAAAATTGTATGAATTATAAAGTTTATTCCTTTTAATTATTAGTTATAATATTTGTTTAGAAATATAGGTGAAGCATATTATAATTACATGAAAGTTAACTGCCTTGTAGAAAAGTATATCCAGGCCCATATTTTAAGTCAATACCTGAAGTTATTATAAAGATCAAAATGTTGATATAATTTAAATTCTCTTCTAAAAGAACTTGTACCTGAAATAAATACCACTCAAAATATATATTTTCAGGTTTCCCTTGATCAAACTGTATCGTATTGAAAATAAATGGTGTCATATGGGGTTATTATGATTTTTTTTAAATCTTTGTTTTACTTAAATCTAAATACTTTTCTATTATGAAAAAGGTTTGCACAGATTTTATTAAAGTTTGAAAATGGTCAATTTATTGATTAATAATTTTTAATCAATATGCATTATCTTAACATGTTATCTAGATTTCTGGGAAAGAAATTTGTTTTGAGAAAATAAATAGAGAGCTAATATACAAATTTCAATGGTTTCAGTTGTATAATTGAAAAGTTTAAAATTTTGATAGGCTTTATTGCCATAATTTTATTATCTCTGCCTGAAAAAACAGCAAGTTATTTTTTAAACAAAAATTATTACTTTGACAACAAGTCATCCCTGTCATAATGAATTATTAAATACTTGGAATCTTTTCTAATAGATGTTAAAGGAATGGAATAATATTATTTGTTTTCAGTAGAAAAGTGACAAAATTTTAGTGTTCCTACCAAACAGACAAATTTCTCGTCCATGCATATAATACTTGTTTATTCTATTTAGGATTTATAACTGTTGATAATCATGTGAATCATTTTACTTATTACAGACAAAGGGTTCGTTCGTTGGGTCTGAGTGGTACTAAATGGTTGCCTGCAGACAGCATGTCTACTCTGTCAGGGATTGTGTCGAAGGGGGAGAAAGGAAAATCCAAATTTCAATCGTTAGATATCAATAGTTTGTACCGGGTGAGTAGGGTAAGTTATCCAAATGCATTTTTATTAATTAACAAATTTATTAGTATTAATCCCTCCATTCATTGAAATAGTTTTTTTTATATCGCTGCAATCTTGTCTTCTGAAATATTGCAACAAAAAAAAAATAGGTCATTTGCACTCCCTTGTAATGGTTGAATTTGGCATAATATCGGTCATACTTTATCTATGCAACATTTTTAGGTACAATAATTACTGATATAAATGAACAGATAACTGATTTAAACGTAAACCTAACCTCTTTCTTTGTAAATGAAATAATGAAACTGATGTCACCCGGGGTCGTGTTTCATATCTAATAAAATAACAATAATAAAAAGAATATGATTTAGTAATATTACCCTTAGAGTGGTAAGAAGGCGTCGCTTGTGACACCAGCTACATTTTAACTGCATGTACACAAATTTTGACTTACCGTTCTAGGGTTAACGTAAATGATGAAGTAAAGGGATTATTATCTTTATGTAATATTGAATAAAATCTAAATAAATACTCAACATTTGTATGAATTAATTGTGAACTAGGATTTTATTATTGTTTATTCATTATGATAAAAGTATACCATTTTTATTAGAATATATTTATAACTCTTATTGATATCATCCAAGTTCTTTAAAGTGTAGTTGCTCAGAAGATCTTTGTTTGGTCTAGGGCGAATCTTTGGAACAACATCAGCAAAAAAGCACACTACCACGCAAGCATGGAATGCAAAGTTTGGGAAAGGTGCCTTCGGCACGGCGGCCACCGGCTAATCTTCCTAGCCTGAAGAGCGAACACAGCAATAGTGACCCGGCAGTCAGCCTAGTACCTAGCGGCGGAAGCGGTTGGGCCACCACCAAGGAACCTGCACCATCAACAACTAATACTACCACCTCGGCAACAGCAAGCACACCCTCTGATACCACTACCGTATGTTCTAGCCATATATTCTAAATACGAATTGTGTCACAAGTCTTATCACTTGGATGACATGTTCATAAATTTCCATTTTACAATTTCTGATTGTATTTCCTCAGAGTAACTCATTACCGGCACAATGTGCGCCGGGGACCAATCCCGCGTCGACCACGCCATTACACCCAGCACTGCCAGGACAGCAACAAAACACTTCGCAAAACCCTCAATCTTCAGACGCTTCCAACAAGTCGTCATGGAGCGCGATCATGAGCAGACCAGGAGATGTTGGTATGCACTGTAAAATTTGTTATATTTAAAGTTATTATAGTCTGACGGCACAATGTGTTTTCGGCTCCGTGATAGACTTCGGCGAAAATTCTACTTGACCGGATGTAGAATGAGTTCGGCAATATATCTCCAATATACCTCAGTGAATTGTTGTGTCTACAACATTTTTATAAACAAATTAGCGAACTGATTCATTATTGTTAGAAACTTAGATTATGTCAGGTCAGGTTGTAGAATTTCTTTTGCATATTCTTTTTATATGTGCCTCTAATGGCTATAGAACTGAGCGAGTTGTTTGGTACATTGATTCTTGGTTAACATATTCATGGGAGTATCTAGACTTTGCAGTTTGAAGTTTATTTAATAAAATAAAGTGTGTTGAACACACATGTCATTGGGAGATCATTTAATCATTTCATGAATGTCTATTGCGAAGATTCCGTCTGTTTTGTCAATGACCATTGAGGAGTTTTTAAAATAATTCACACAAATAAAGTAGACATCTGGTTTATAATACATGATTACAATTGATGCATAAACCTTCATAAAAAATAAGGGAAAATGTCTATATAATACATAAATGTACATAATAATGTACATTTATATTTCTTCTTTATTTTTAAATTATTTTTATGAATGTGTCATGTTAGAGTTTGTGATATTTGCATACAGTTATGTATATTCTGTTTGAATTGGTATCAGACAATGAGTTTCAATCATTTATATTTAACCTGAGAAAAAGTTTTAGAGCAGGCGTCACTTTTTTCCAATTGTCTTACGAATAGGGCTAGATACATACCTCTGACGAGATCGATGCACGAAAATACAGTAAGAAGCAAATAAAATTTCTGGGCAACATAACTTCACATTTGATAAATGTAACTATCCTTGTTGCTCAGATATAATACAAAGACGAATCAAAGGTTTAGAAGAAATACTCGTTTAGCTTCTTCTATGTATATTGGGAATGTAGAGTAATGTAATGGCATGACTGTGATGAAGCGGATAATGATAAACCGGATTCCGAATTGGTGTATTTGACTGGAGGCTTTCACGAAATAGTAACTAAACCAACTAAATTATTTTCACTGAGAAACATTAACATTCATTATATCAATTAAAATCCATCTTCATAATTCATTTTAAGGATTATAATAAAAAATATTGTACATGACTCTGCCCTGACATACGATAGTTTCAACGAGTTCTTCATAATCTGCGATGTTACGAGTGACAAGTCCGTATTCAGGGGATTCATTCGTTTCAAAGGAGTCTATCGAGCTGGTAAATGATTGTTCAATGATAACCCACATAAGCTTTAAAGGAAATTATTTGAACACAGTTCTGCACGTGTTACCTGCGGAAAGGAAACTATAATGTGTCGTGTTACTTGATTTATTTGCTCGCGTCGTAAAAAGGGGACTTATTTTGTGTGCCACCTAACGGTAAAACTTCAGTCAGGCATCCAATTCCAATCCAGAATTTTCCTCTTAGCTATGAAAATTGTAAATTAAAGGTGATGGGTGCTGGGTTTGCGTAATTAATCGGTATAGGTGGGCCCGTTGCGGCTGCAGTGGTTGGTTATGCGGGTCTCGTAGGGGGCGCGAAAATCGGAAGAGGTGCCCTTGGACTGAGTTTCCTGGCTCACCAGTCCCCGCAGTTCCAACACGAGTTTCCCAGTCTCAGTGGACAGACTTCTGTCTCCGTCTCTGTCTCCGTCTCCGTCTCCACTCAGAGCCAGACTCAACAGTCCTCGGCAACGTCCAATGCGATTCCGGTCGCTGTCCAGCAGCAATCGCTGGTTCAGCAACAGCAACAGCAACAACAGCAACAGCAGCAACCATATTCCCACAACCACTCAGGTGGGATGCTGCGCTTGCACATTCTATCTGTTAGACTTTTCGATTCGTTTCTGGATAAATTTTTCTCCTCGTAGTAGTTCCTATTATCAGTGCCGGGGCTCATCTCTGCTCTTAGGGGAACGTCGAGAACCGATTACGTTGACTAAAATTGAATGGCTTGTTTAACTATAACGGATATACCAAAAGAAAAATATGATTCTTCGTTTTCATCTTAAAAAAAAAAAACATATTTCCGAATAATTGCTAAAATTTAATATTATTCGAGTAAAGAATATCACGTATACGCGTGATACTTTGCAAGACATGATTTTTTGTAACAGTGCATTAATTAATGTTGGTCTAAATAGATTATTCTTATGAAATAAATATGATCGAAAAGTCTTTATTTGTTAGAAAAAAGTGTATTCCATAGAATGTTATAAGCGTCCAATTCTAAACCTAATGTTTTGTTGAATGAAACATGGGTGTCAATTAGAATTTGAAAAAATGCATTACTCTTTAAAGAGTTGATATTTTTTAAAATTATTACTGAAAATCGATATTTCACGACGTTTCCTTGGTAAAGTGCTTTATCCATGAAGTTTTCTTCTCTTCAAAGTGTCTTCATCACGTTTTGCAGAAAAAAATTTTAACTCCCTATCTAATTTCTATTCATTTTCAATGATCATGTTTTTGAGCTTCGTTTTATTCAATGAATCTTGCACAAATATAGGGGCAAACGCGTTTGTCGACTTTAAGCCCAATTATTATTTGTGCTTCAGTCAGTTACTAAAAAAAAAGACTGTACGCGTTATCTTACAAGTCTGTACACACATTGTACTTTCCCGCGCATGTTGCCATGCATATTATGGAGACATATGGAAAAGTCACATATGAGCAGATGTAGCCATTTTTGTTTTCTTCCACGTGTCCCGTTTTTCTCAATTATCTTTTCTTATCGTATCTACTACAGCAAGTCAACTTCTGTCCGTTATAACCATGTAGCATTCTTGGTACGATCCGTTTATTTAGTTGCATATCTTCTATTAATGTTATGCTTTTTATAGAAGAGGTTGGATTAATAGAAGCTAAGAAAGCTCTTTGAGGAAACTTTTTCTACTATGGTATTTACTTCTTTGTGTTGTATTTTCTTTGTTCAATAGCCATTTTGTGAAAGTATCTGTCAGGTTGTGTTGCCATTAGTTATGAGTTTGTCAATAATAAATTTGCGTAATCGCATGTGACAGAATGATTCTATCATTTGGAAAATCTTTTTTAAGAAATCTCTGGATTCGGTATCATGATTTGAAGTGATGACCACGAGCCATTGCAGATTACTTTAATGACAAAGAGACGAATTTTCTAGGAGAATACTTAAGGCGGTTGCAAAAAGTTTAAAAGAATTAGGATTAACGATAGTCGAAATAATTTCTCAGAGTATGTAAAGTTATGAAATCAGCTGAAGTTGATTGTTTTTTAAAGTTACTGCGCGTAAAAAATAAAATAGGATATGAGAGAAGCTGATGAAGAGGAGAGTTAGCCAATTTTTAACGAGGCCAAACATTTCTAAACGATTTTCGTGATTACGTTTAAAATATTCATCTACATTTGATTTTTTAAAGGACAGATGCTTCCGCGATTTCTACCTTTATGTAGCTCATTTTATACCTAGTTTTCTCTTTTTGTCTTAGTAAATTTTCGTTAGGTTTTATACGAGTGATTTTGAAAACAACAAGAACGTTCGCAGATTCTGATATTACATAGTGAATATCGTTTCGTTGAATTTTGTTCGCTGTTTTATATTGACGTTGCATCGAATCTCAAGTTTAGTAATTTAACTTTTGATTGTCTGTAGGAGGTCCAACTCCAGCTCAACAGCAGCAGCAGCAGCAACAACAGTCACAGCAGAATCGAGAGTTGAATGCACAGTACGGACCAGGCCCGAGCCTACGTCCTCAAAGTGAGTTGAAGTTTACTTTCTCAATATATTTCGAAGTTGTGAATACGCCGCATTCCTTTCACTCGTTTTTTAATTTACAACATTGTTTTGATACTCCTCGTTAGAAATAAATATGCCTACCACGAATACTAATCATGACACCTATTATGGCCAATGGTACAAGTATAAGAAATGAGTTAATGAATTTTAGCAGAGGGAAGCTGGATCCAAGGTGGAAGTCGTACGGCAGGAGGACCTGGAGCAAGCGGAAGTGGGCCAGGGAATGGGAATACTCCGGGGGTCCAGGGCCCCCCGATAGGCGGGAATGTAGGTGGTACATCGGCAGGACACCAAGATGCGGCCGGTGGCGGACGACCGAACTTGGCCCAATCGCCGGGCATGGGCATGGCCCAGGGAGGCCCAAATGGAACTCAGAACAACCAGAGCCTTGCCCCTTCCGGTTCACATCAAGTCGTTCCGAATATGCATCACTATCGAGGACTGATCCCTCCATTCGTAAGTATCATGGTCATCGTTCTGTTCTGTCTGTTGGGTCGATTGAAAACTTCTGGCCGTTTCGAGGGTGTTCTGTTTAATCTTTAAAAAACGACCAGAATTTTCAGATGTACCCAATATTAAGGCTCATAGGGATTCCATACATACATTGGTTGCAACATATTGAAGGAGTAATTTTCTCATGATAATATTTTCCATCAAGTTGTAAGTGCAATTATTTTCAATTCATTATTAGTTAAGATATATTTTTATGCCGTTAAATGTTCTGGATTTTGAGCAAAATTAAATATCGAAATAATGAACAAAGTTTTCGTATATTAATAATAGTCTGTTTAGCATTTTTACATCGCATCGTTCGTTCAAGAAGAAAATAACTTGGTTATGATATTGACGGAATAGATTATTAGCATAATTATAATAAACTCGCAAATTTACTTTAATATGTTGTAATAAAACAATATCAGCTCTATGGTTGTTAATCAGTTAAAAAATACTTCATATATATATATGTGTGTGTCAATCAATATTTAAAAATTATGTTCTTTGTATAAAGTTATTTTATTAATATCGAGTGAACGATACATGATTCTTGATCATATCACCATACAAGACAATCATTTCAGAATTAGGTTGGTGGATTCCATTTTGTACTTCTTTAATGTTAAACCGGTTGTTGGAGGAAGCGTTTCTGTGGTCTTCCAGGGTATTTCTTTGTGAAAATGGAGTCTGGAATCGGATGATCACTACCACATATTTTATTGCTAAATATAAGATTTCGCATAAAGGGGGATTTGTGTTCTACCCGTCAAGTATTGTAAAGGCACAAATATGGATTCACGTTTAGTCAAAAGCAACAATTTCACTCTAGGAATTATAACACGATGCGTGTTACATGTAAAATTCCAATAGATAACCATCATACTAACATACATTACCTCATATATAACATTATTCTACTTTTGTATCCATTGTAAAGATGTACAGAGGAAATATTCCTGGCGGATTCCCTTCTCAGTTCCCGGGGAATATGGCCGGCTCTGGTGGACCTCGACCCAGGTTCAACTATCCTCAGGAACGTTTTCCACCGCCACAACGGCAGCAGGAGCGTGAACGTGCACAGCAGCCCGTGGAAGAGGAACTTATTACCAGACCCATTATCAAAGAAGAAGACCTCACCCAGATGGATGATATTTCCCGTGAAGTTGGGTGGGCAGCGCATGATGATATCGACTACAATCAGAAACTGGCCTTCAGCGATGATGAGCCTGAGTCTGAGCCCCTGAAGAAGGACGATCAGAGAGGCCTGGAGGGCTCTAAAGGTCCTAGTAAGGATGACAAACGAGATGAAACTTCATTGGAGGATCGTGACAAGCTTAAGGATATCCGTAACGATAGGGACAGAGACAGGGATTCTAGAGACACAAGAGATCAGCCATCTCATCATCCTTGGAATCAACAACCTTCTACTGGTCCACGTGATTTCCGGGGAACTAATAGACCCTCTACTTATCCTTCTCAACAGCAAATGCGATCTGGACATCCTTTGCGAGGTATTGGCATGTTTTAAATCTATTCTTAAATATTTCCGTTCTGCTGTAAAAAAAGTTATTTATTATTTTCTACGGAAAGTCTTTCTAACCTCTTATATCCCACTCAGGCGTTGAGGATGAGGAGATATGGAATCAAAGACGTAGAGAACAAGGCGAGAAAGTGGCATCTGCGGTGGAGCGTGCTCGGCAACGTAAGGAGGAAGAGGAAAAGCGTTTCCAAGAGTTAACAAAACAGGCCGCAGCAAAGAAGCTTCAGGATCTGGAGCAGAAACTTAAAGAGAAACAGGCTAAACAAAAGGATGACGAGTCTGTGATTTCTTCAGAATCCAAAGGATCATTGATTACCGTTCCATCAGTTCCCATTCCCATACCAGAATGGGAACGCGAGCGAGAAAGCAGGGAACGCGAAAGATCGCGCACATCGTCCGAAGGAAGGGACGAGAAATCAGTAGGAAGCCGTGATGCCGTCCGTGATTCCAGAGAATCTCGTGATCAGCCGGCGAGCGAATGCCGTCCGGTCGATCGCCCTGGTAGTACTACCAAAGGGCAGCAGCAGCAGCAGGAAGCCTTGCGTGATCGTGAACAGCGTGAACGTGAACGGGACCGCGATCGTGACCGTGATCGTGACCGTGAACGCGAAAGGGAACGCGAACGTGACCGTGAACGTGAACGTGAACGTGAACGTGACCAAAGGGAAACTAGGGATAGAGATCAACCAGCATTCTCGCGATACTTCCAGAACAATCTACCTCCTAGGTTCCAGAAACAACAAGCTGAGAGAAGTGGTGCTGGCGCTAGCGTCGGGAGTGGCGCTGGTGCTGGTTCTGGTAGTGGCGGTGGTAATACTGGTTCTGGTCCCGGTTATAATCGTGTTTCACCGAATACCGACCGACCCTCCACTTCCCAGCCAGGTTCCTTTTCTCAGCAATACGATCCTGGTAGATGGTCACACTGTAACCATCCCAGTTCACTGAGTAAGTTTATGTTTGTTATGTGATTCCTTACACTTTGATATTATTTCGTTTTATACTTAAACTGCTTTATGAAAACCAATTCTGTTTTGTGGGAAATGTTTCTTATGAATTTTTTGAATTAGCAGACAGCGGCATGAAGCAGTCACATTCCATGCCACCACCGCAACGTCGAATCAGAGCTGATTCCGAACTGTCCGGAACTCCGGAGGAGGATAGACCTCCATCTAGGGATCTTCGTAGTGCACCAGTTCCCTCTAGAGAGGAACGCTATCGGCACTCGTCTCACCGATCATACGACAGCCGTAAAAACAGCGGGTATTATGATGATTATAATCGTGGCTACAGGGAATACGAGTATGATGATAGGCACTCGCGTGATTCCTGGGATCGTGATAGGCACTACGCCGATAAAGATCGGGATTCTAGAGATGCACCCCGAGACGTTCGGGACAGGGATAATAGAGACACCAGGGAGAAGAAGGATTACGACAATTACTCAAAGGTTAGTTTTTTCCTTTCAAACTCGAAGATTGTACGAAAAATAAACACATTCGTGCCCTTATTTTAGGGTGGCATAATTGCGTTAGTTCAACAAGTTATATTGAGCTTCGCATTACGTCCTTTATTATTAATAATTTAATGCATATACTTAGAGCGATACTCGACCGGGTCTCGATAAAAATTTCATTGCATTACACTAAAAACTGATGTTCTCATATTATATTTTCTTTGTGATTCATATTAAATATTTTCCATGTGTATAAGATTTCGACTTTGCACAACCTGAAAAAATAGATAAAACCATTACATAAGATTCTTTAATAAGAATTCATTGTACGCAGAATACTACACTATCACAAAAGCGCATTTATATTGCATTGTTTGGTGAAAAAGTGTGAATTAACACTATGCCGTCCGGTGACACCACGTTGGTGTTCCGCGAAAACTATCGGGCAAATTCCGGTGACACCACGGTGGTGCGTGATCTGAACCAGTCCTACCGGCTCCAAACAAAAGAATCTCGATTAGACGTGCGGACGGCATAGCGTTAAAAAATGCATGAATCGTCCCGAGAAGCATATCTACAAGCTCTATCTACAATTGTCGCCATTTTATGAATGACATAGACTAATTTCATAAAACGCAAAGAGTTTTGGGAAGGATAATTCAAGTTATAAAACATTAAGTTACCGTTGAATGATATAAGCTTTTGATCAGCTAATCCCCAATCTTCTTAAAGATCGTTAAATATACAATTTACAAACTTCAATCTTTCGCAATATAAACAAAGAATCTAAATGTCCTGGATAACCGCAAATGTATCTGATTTCTGCTATAGTTATCAGTACAATTCCTTTTGAGGGCCAGGATAAATAAATTTTTGCTAATACACAGCTTGAAATTCATGTACTATGTATTTCGAGTTTCAATATAGCAAAACAAATTATTATTTAAATTCCATTTCCTATTTCGTAATACATGTTTATCTGTTTATCTCATCATCATGCAAGTTAATGATAACCTATTTTTTGATATCCCGTAGAATTCGGTTCAGCAGGATCCGTTCGACGACCGTGACTTGCCACGAGAAAGATCCGAGAGTTCTGAATGGCGAGATGATCGACGTGATCTACGCGACGAACGGAGCTTGCAAGAGAGACCAATAGAGTCACGTCGTGATCCTCCACGGGATGAGCGCATAGAGCGTAACGACCGTCCTCAACGACCTGATTCTCGGGACAGTCGTGCATCCAGGGAGTCAAGGACGTCCATACGCGACGATGAATCTCATAAGTCGCGTGACTGTGGCTCTTGGGTCAATGATATTTCTGATTATGATGAGAAGAAGCGTGATCCTTACCGCGATGATAACCGCGATCGAGATAGGGATCGTGAGAGAGATCGCGAGCGTGATCGTGACAGAAGACAAGCACCAGGTCCCGTGACACGGGAGAAATTGGAAGCCGATGAACTCAAGGCCGAAAAACGTTGTATGACACAATTAAAGAGGTCCAGCAGCGAGCTAGAGAAGAAAGACGTCAGTAAGGAGAGTCCTACTGAGTTAAAGAAGGAGTCGGAAGTATGGAACAGAAAGTTGGAACGTGCTCCGGAAAATGGTAGAGCAATGGAGAGACCTGGTGACAACTCGCCGAAAGCCTGGGCTGACGCAGTGTCGCCCACTTTTGAGAAAGAGGAAGAGAAACTGTTAGAGCCCATCAAGGATGAAAAGGACTTGGTGGAACTCAAGCAGAGCATGGAAAAACTCAGTGTGGATAAACGTGATGATACACTCGCCGAGGACAGTAAGGAAGATTCTAAGGATGAAAAGCGCGATAAGAACGTACGCAACAGGACTAACAGTGGCAGCTCCAGAGGACGGGAATCTCGCGGAGGTCGTCCATGGGGTGGAGCATATAGCAGTGTATATAGCAGAGGATGGCGTGGACCTGAATGCCGAAGACGCCGTGGAGGCCCTCGTTCAATGTGTCGTCCAGGATCTGCTAGAAGTGGTTCTTATGGTCATACAGATTCTGAGATGAGCGGAGACGAGATCTCCGGATCAACTGAATCTGGCAAGGAGGAAAGAAGGTCGACCAGATCACCAAAGCCATCTCAGAAACTTGAGAAGGAAGATCGTAATCGAGAAGTATCTCGACGTGAAGAAAAACGCGGAAGTGCTTCTGGAACTGGTGCCAATGTGACTGTTGGTAGTGGCAGTAACAATGCTGGAGGCACTGGTGCAAATGAATATTCACAGTCTCGCAACGATAAGAGAAGTTATGATGGTAGGCCAAGTCGCGAGGGTTTCGCACCATCCGGACAACCTTCTCGTTTAGGTCGTGGGGGGTTTGGAATGCGTGGTGCAACTACCGGGGGTCGCATGGAGGTTTACGGTCCACCACCGAGCAAGAGTCCTTTCTCAACCGAACGCAATGCGGACGAAAAGCTGAGTGGTGGTTCTCAACAAGGTCCTCCTACGCCTACACCAGAGAGTGAAGCTAACGCGACTATGTCTTCACAGTTGGAGTCCTCAGATGACAAAATTATTGCTAAGCAGCAAGCCCTTACTGCTGGTATTACTGGAAGACACGGCAAGTCAACGAACCAGCAATCTCACCAGGGTAACAATAAGCAGGATAATCTTACTGGTGGCCATAACCCTGTGCCACAGAGAACCCAATCCAGGAAGGAAGAACCGCGTTCCAAAAGAAACCAAAGCGGAAGCAGACGAGTAAGTAATCTGGATTAATTTTATGCTGGCTTTTAAATTCTAGCTTTTCTATACCTAATATTAGAATTGCACAATCTATACGAGCGAATCTTATTATCTACACCAAATTAGATTCAGGAGTACTTTGTATGGTAGCTCTATTAGGAGAGGGAAAATACATTTTGTTTTCAAATGCATCCATTTAGCTTTGTTGTCGAGTAATATACTTGTTATTAATCTACATATATTTATTATACTACGGATTGTTAGTAAAGTAATAAATGATAACTTATTGAAAATAAAAAACAAATATTTGGAAAACAATGATAGAGTAGATTAGTATTTGAAAACTGAAAATCGTAATATTAATCTATGTTTTTGATGTTCTGGGAATGGATTAAATTTACATTCGTTTAAACTATTTTTATACATCTTCATGAATGCATCCTTATTCAATGTGGGTTTTTTTTTTCAGGGAAAGGAGAGTCGTGAACCCCGCTTTCGCGCCAGTGGCAGTAACATTTCAAAACAAAACTCTTTGGACGTAGGAAACGAAGAATGGGAAACAACGTCAGAAAATAGTGAAGAGCACGTCGAGGAACGTAAAGAATCACGTAACAGCCGCAATAAGCAATTTGCTAATCGTGGTAATCAGGGCTCAACGCAAAATCTCTCGAGCAACAATGCGCAGGCGCGCAGAGGCGAACAAGGTGGAAACAATCGTGATCGTGAAAAAAGTTCTAAGTCTTCCAGTGCGACTTCGCGCGCGCCAGGTGCCGAGAAGCGCAATGCGCAAAACGCATCGTTCAACAATCCCCGAAATCATTCTGGAAATATACCACCATTGATGCAAAATGCGCAAGCGCAAAATGGTCGACCTCGTAGTCAAGGCTCAGCAAACAGCGCACCCATCTCTGGCAAAAATACAAACAAGGAGAGCACCGTGAACCGCGTCGACGAGATTAAGCTGAATAATCCTAATCTTGTGAATCAGGTACTGAGTGACATGAAGAAGAAGACGCAAGGCAAGGATAAAAAAGTGATTGAAGCTGATACCGAAGTTAACAATTATTCAGCCGGTGGGGACGATGCCGTTAATAGTGCTGAAGATAAATTGGACTCTGACGGATTTCAAGAAGTACGTTCCAAGAAGAATGTCAAGGAGTCTAGGCACAGTCAGAAGGAAGAGCCTAAGTCTACGAGACGCGATAAAGAGAAGGAACGTGATCGCGATCGTGATCGCTCTAAATCCAAATCTAATGGCTCGCAACCTAATCCCCAACAAATTCAGAATATACCACCACTATTGGGTCAACCCATTCCTCAACCGGCAAACATGCCCGCGAAACAATTTGACCGAAATCCAAACCGTCAGAAATTGCCACCTAGATTCATGAAACAACGTCTGGCAATGCAACAGCAGCAACAGCAATTGGGAACGAATGAATCGCTTTCAGAAACTAATTCAAATAAACTTGGCAATTCTAACAACCCTGGTTATAACAAGGATTCGTCTTCTGGAGGACCAGCTCCACCACCTACCGTTAATGCCTGGGATAAACCATTTACTAGCCAATTGCGCTCAAACTCGCCGTCTTCATCAGCAGCTGTGCCTGCAGATATTCAGCTGATGTCGGGTTTGACGGCTCAGAATGATCATAGCCATGAAAGTAATGAGCAGATAAACTCCGGAGGCAGTAGTCAGCGAAATTCACCAAATAACGAGAAACCTGCTGGTAAGATAACCAAGGACAGTATAGCCGTGGAGAAGAATGTTTCCGACGGTACATCACCGCCGTTGAATACCTTGATCTTCGAGAACACGAACTACTCGAAAACGACAAAATCAGCTCCAACCGACTTAGCTATCAAGTCGAAGTTCTCTAATCACGTCAAGAACCAACCCAGGATAGACAAGCGCAGTGGTGACATGGAGGAGGAGAACGGCCAGCTTCAACATCAGCAGCAGGCGTTGTCAGTAGCATTTTCGAGCAAGGCCAACGAGCTCATGAAAGACAAGAGTGCTCAGCAGGAACCGATTCAAATGCCGTTGTCATTTACTAAGAGCGAGGATAATGCAGATATGAAACTCGACTTTACATTTGACTCCGACTTGTCTCAGTTGACTGATGACAAAAGCAAGTCCTTGGGCATGCCGAGGTCGATGCACATGACTGGTGGTCAAAGCACTATTTCGCCATCAACCGCCGAGCTAAACTTGAAGATTGCCTCCGTGAAGAAAGTCTGGGAAAATACACCGCCTATGCCTACCGTTGTGGAGCACGAGGACGGAAGCGTTGTCAGCACTCCCAATAGCTTCCCACAAGCCTTCGAAAGTAGCAACGTTGATGACAGTTACAATCCTCATCAGCAGTACAATCAGGCCAACATGAAGAATGAAATAACAACATCAACAAATGTGTGCAAGGTGAGAATTCGTTTCGCGTCACACAATTTCTTAGTTTAATGTCGTGAACGTTGACACGTGCAAACGTGCTATTACATCACTACATTTTTTATTTTTCAATTTGAATATATCAGTCACCTGCTTCGTTGTTGATCACTAATCTGTCGTTAATGTCATTTCTTTAAATCATATTTTCGATTATTACATACTTTTTAAATAATTTTTTCCCGTGATAACTGGTGAAAATACCAAAGGTAAGTGGCTGATGCGACGCTTTTCATGCAAACTCATCCATATAATGGAAAAGAAACTTAGATACCGTACCTACTGCGTGTTTAGAGAAATTAATTATACTTTTGATATATATATCAATTTGTATTTCTTTATCTCAATTTTGCGTAGAACATGTTTTTCTTTTGTTTTTATAGTGTTGTCTATTAAAAATAATGTACACGATGAGGCAAGTAGCGACTATAACACCACTTGTCTGTTTTCATCAAATTATTGTCCGCGAGCATGAGAGCTTCTAAAGAACAATAAAATTGTTCAGAGCTATTAACAAAAGAGGAAGTACAGAATGATAATGATGTAAATAGACAAATAAAATAACAAATTCTAAGTCCCCTGTGGGAAGACGCTGACTCTTTGCCTGATGCGCAGCTGGTTCCCCCGCAGGTGAAGCCGCAGCAACAAACCTCAGGTAGCAGCGGAGCACAGCCAGGGTCAGCGGTACCAGGGCCGAGTCCGATTGGACCAGGTCAAAGTCCAATAGGACATCCGCCAGCCAGTCTTCAGGGTCCGCTTAGTCCACCACCATTCAATTCAACGGGACAACCCTCTCATATAAATTATCAGGTACGAATAAATTACGATCTTTACTATTGTGTTAAAGATATTCAATAATAAGCCTTGTTTTTTACTTTTGCTTCTTTCAGGAGTTTCCGCAGTACCCAGGTTCTCAGGCGGCTCAGTATGGCAGTATGTCGGCCATCCCATCTCCACCTGCTGTACTCTTTAATACTGGTTCGGGACAGTTACCAGCTCAAGCTGGTGGCCTGTATGGAGCGTTCCAATTGGATCAGAGTCGATCTCCGTTCACACAGTATCCCCCATATGGGCCATCTCTGCAGAGCTCATTCAATCAGCAGAATGTTTATCTTCAGCAACCACCGCCGCCGCCGCATGCTCCAAATGCTCCAACTCCAGATATGTACCAGAGTAACCTGTCACAATATAGAATCGTGAGTTCCTGCAATTTTAATTTAATTTCTCAATCCTGATTCACAAAATTATTTTGTTTTACTTGTACAAAATTTTTTCATGCAGACTGCAGCAGCTGCACCACCTTTTGGTCAGAATCAGCAACTAAGCAACAATCCAAACACAGTTTTGATTAGTTCTTCATCAAATTCACTGATGTCTGCTAGCGTGAAACCTTCCTCCCAACCTATCGGTGCAATCGGTACCAAAGCGCCACACTTTCAGGCGCCGTCTGCACCACAACCAAATCAGGTTAGATTTGAAACTAGTCTTAATAAAATACAGCGAAGAACTCATTTGATGCATAAAGAAGACTTTACTTCTTTTTCTACTTATAACATTTCTTTTATTTTTCCCATAGCTGACGTACATACCATACGATCCCAATCAAGTACTAGGAGTAAGTGGCAGCTATATGGGTAACTCGCAATTGGTACAACGGCCTGGTCCAAGTGTTCAGCCATCGGCGAACAGCTATTACAGCGCCACCTCCGCCGGTAAACCTAACACCCTTCTATGTAAGCTTGACTGGCCTATTCCTTTATTCTAACGTACTCTATTAGTCGCTTCTTCCTGAAACGCATTATCTATAGTATCGCTATTGTAAATTAAAGTTCATGTTGAGTATCTTCTTGGAATATAATTCCTCGACTTATTTCAAGGTCTTTTTTCTGTTGGTCTTCAAATATATCTACATTGTCTTTATAGGAATGTGCGTGTTGTGTAAAGGCAAACGTTTAATATATTTGTTTGGCTGTGCTGTATACTGTTTGGAATTATTTAGGCTGGCGTTACACATATCTGCATTATTTATTAACGTTCGTTGAAATGCTTTCTGTCGCTGACGCAATTAATAGGTAGTACGTAACTTCTACGTTTTGATAGTCACTAAATCCAATCTTTAGTTATAATATAGAAAATTGACCGCCGCTGAAGCATGATGCTCTGTTACAATAATACAGTTACGCTGAAGTATCGGGAGTCTTGTGCGTTTGCGTCTTTGAAGCTGGTGCGGTCGATTAATAATTTTCTTTTTCGCATGGATTCTTAAAGTCGATCCTACTTCCAGACGTGTTTCCTGGTTCGCAAACAGGCTTCTATCAACCTGGTGGAGCAGCGCAACAAACTGGCACTCCCTATGGGCTCCAGGGGTTTGGACAGCACAGTCAGAGTCTAGCGACAGGAAGTGCAACCCCAGTTGGCCTCCAGAATTTTAGTTCCCAATTTCTGTCTGGCTCGGGTCTACAAATTGCAGCGGCAGCTGCCGCACAGCAATATCGTAACCCTGCTGGAGGCTTGCCAGGACCAGCAAATGCAGCTGCAACATTTCTCAGCAAGCATCAGCAACAGGAACAACCTAGGCAGTTGAAGAGTCCCTCGGGAAATCAGCAGGACGTGCTTGCTTCGGTTTTTAGTTCAAGTAAGAATTTTGTACATTATGTTAAGCATACACCTACAGTTTATTTTAAATGAGTAGTAGAAAACAATTAAGAAGATACTACTTTAAAAAAACTAGGGATTTGAATCACTACTAATTTTTTGGTTTGAACAGCTGAAACTCTGAAAATATGACATAATCAGACTATCCAAATATATCGATGATAAGAAAATGATTATGGTCTTAAGAAAGCTCACAATTTTTTTTCTACATACTAATCTATATTAATTGGGTTCTATCTAAATACTATTGTCTCGTTTCGTAATTATAAGAAACTTAACATATTCGCCTTGTGGGCGTTGTTCTCATACAGAAAATGTTCAAAAGCGAGGAATCTCCTCATCTAAATATATACGCGCAAAAACATTATCATCTTTTGTACGCCTTTACTCGTAAAACTTAATAAAATCAGCTCCTACAGTACTTATTGTTTCTCTTTGATTTTCATCAATTTTATGAAACAGTGGAAACACAAGTACTCGGTACTTGTGACGATAATGGCTATTCCACTTTCACTTTTTACCAATAGTTTACATAATTTCTAAAGATTAATTTAAAAATTGAATTCTGCAGCAAATCTCAATTAAGTTATTCAACTGTAGTAACAGTACTTCCTGAACACAGAATATTTTGGGTGTGGATATTCGTTACTTCGATCATTATCTGTGTGAGTAACTATGTATATAAATATTGAGCACGGTTTCCTCTCAATGGATTCCAAAGTGAACTAGCTGTCTTGCACAAATTTTAATTATAATCGTTCGTCCTTTAGCGCCTCAGATACCTTCTCCAAAGTCAAGAACTTGCAAGCAGCAAACGCCCTCTCAACAACCTCAGCCAAGTCCTACTCAGCATCATAAATATCAACAATATCAGGGCGTCAGTCAGTCTGCTCTGGTAAGCAGCTACAATAACTATGTATGTATCATTCATTGACTCATTTATTTCTATCTAGTGTAAATCTCTCAGTTCTTAAGATTAATTTTCCTCTATTGGCATTTTTAGTTTTTTTTTTGTCACGCTCTATATCTTGTGGCCCTATTTTTTAAAGGTACAACCGCAAGAAGCATGTGAAAGTGATCTATGCAATTACCATTGCAAAAAATAGATATACGTATGCTTATAAAAAACTTAACAAATTGAAACATGTTGAAATTTGTACGAATAATTAGGTTCCGCGTAGATGTAGAAAATACAATAACATTTATAAATATTCAGCGCTTTTTAAAATATTCACGAAATTATTTTTTTTTGCAATGGCGAATGTATAAGACGTGGCCGAACGAAACAGGCGGTATTTGCAAACTTTTTATATACCACAATGCATGGATATAGAGATTATATAGGGATAACTTCCTTGTGGTTCTATCACATTGTATTTTAATAGTATTTATTCCGAGTACACTCAGAGTGTACTTTACTGTATACTTTATTTTCCTTTCTTTATAAATTGTATAGTCGTAATACGCACAATACTACGTCTTGAAAAATTTAACCGGCCGCTGATGTTGATTTTTTAAGAGTTTTTTTTTTGGCAATATATTACCACTTCTCAAAATAATATTGTATAGTTTCAAGTGATCTTACATGTTGGAATTAGCTAGCAGCCTAAATTAAAATAATAAAATCAACTATTTTATTAGGAAATACAAAGAATGCGATAGTTGTAAAGAGTTTATAATCTGAACACTTATATATATTGAATTATGTTATAACCATTATGATACAATATAAAGGAGTTTTATGTTATTTTATCTTCTGTTCTTTCATAAAACCAAGGTTTTGCAACAGAATGTGCGTGGAATGGGAATGCCCCCACGGGCAGGAATTCAACCGTCGCAGCAACGTTACCCACCACCGATTCAGAGACCAGTGGTACCGTTTCCACCAGGTCCTAATCCAAACAATCCCTCGCAGCAACAACCTAATTGCATGCCATCGCAGCAACAACAAACGCAAATGAATAGACACAGACCGAACTTGCACCAGCAACAGCAGCAGCAACAACAACGGAACATGAAGATGCAGCAACAATATTATTCTGCACAAGGTGAGCCTTCTTTATTTCTATATTATTGCCAATTTTTTCTTTAATTACGATTCATCAGATTCTCTATCGGTATTCAAATACATTTCTAAGTAAAAATACATAAATTATAATGACAACTGCAAATGTATACAATACGTCTTCTTAGAGACAGAAAAGATTAGATATTTATTGTGATGCAACGTGATTGCAGGTAACGTCAAGATGGATTCGACCGATAAGAACGATTCACACAGTGACAAAATCGCGGATGCTGCAAGCGGCACCCAAACCGGCGGAACTAAGTCAAACGTGAGTCAACAAGATGGTGAGAACAAGGAGGAAGTGAATCAACAAAATGAATAAATTTAAGGGAATACAATGATAACCCAGGAAAAAGAAACAGGACACTAACATGTGAAGAGTTACTTTGTTGCATAGTAATTCGAAGAGAAATGAAAAACCCCGAAGAGAAAATTCTCGAATGCCGTCTCGCATTTTGGCTTTGACATAGAAAGATGGATACATGTAAAAAGAACGGTACCCTATTGTAACACTCGCCTCCTCCATTTTATCCTAAAGAAACGGAATATTCCTGAGCTATTTACACGAAATGCACATTTCTTTGGGACACACTGAAGATGAATTCCTATATCGTGGAGATTCTCTTGTATTTCGCCATTTCCACCTTTGACGTACGATTTCTAACATGAAATATTTCCGTCCCGCAATGTTTTTCTAGATTAGACAAATTTTCACTTTTGTTTTTCTGTATTATTATTATTATTATTCTCTTTTTTTAAAGCATTCCTAATGAAAGACATGTTCGCTAAGCGGACGCGACAGCCTCGCGCCTGTAATTTTCAATTTGTAAATAATAAAATATCGTTGACGGTCTAGAGTGCAGGAAAATATTAAAAAAAAAAAAGGAAATCGTAAAATGGTCGTGATGGAGGAAGGTTGTGTGTCCGTGATTTTAAAATTGAATATTATGTTTAGAGGAAAAGACAATTTCCGTAAGTCGACTCTTGCGCAACCATGGTGCGTTCTTGCATTGTACGAATCTATCACAGAAATAATTTCAACTCGAAACGTGGCCCACTGAGCGTATCTTCTGTATGTTTGGTCGTCGATATAATTAGTTTCTTCGTTGTGCTCGATCGACACAGTAAGCCATTGACGTCGCCGAGTTTGATCGATCGATAAACAAAAGATTCAGAAAAATGCGAAAACAATGAATTATAATACGAAGTAGGTAAGAAAAGGATTTTAATGAATTTCACGAGTGACAAACTAAAATCGGTCGAATCGAAAAACGGTAACGAAGAAAAAAAAGTATCTAATGTATATTTAAACTACTGCCAGTCGCGTGGACGACACTATGGGCGCTCTTAGACGCGCTAACGCAAATGCGCAAACGTAAGATTTTGTCAACTTGAAATAAATGACACTATTTGTCATATCCCTGACGGGCGTAACGATACGGCCGCTTTATAAGAAAAGTAAATAACATTTTTTTGAAATGCAGATGTATCGGAAAATGAAAGAAAAAAAACGTAAGCACGGAGTAAAGTAAACGAATAAAAATCATTGAAAACTCGCTACCAATGTATCAGTATATATGTATTTGCTCCACACGCGTGCTGCGTGCTATTGTCCGTCTTGAGCAAAATATAATAATAAAAGAAAGAAACAGAGAAAACATCTCGTTGTTATACCGATACTAAATAGATATTGTTTTAAGTATACAATGTGCGTAAGAACGGTGTGATCGCGCGACTCTTTGAAAAAGTCACTTTAAAGTGTGTCTCTCCGTTTTCGGAACTCTTGCGATTTCTCGGATATTTCGTATGCGCGCGCACATAACGACTAATGAGAAAGTACGGTATGAAAAGTTTACTGTGCGCGTCGTGCCGAGATATCGCGTCTTGTTATAAAACGAAAACCGACACAATTGGAAGTAAATACGATTGAAGGACAACATGAATAAGCTTGATGCACGCCGTGCCGAGTAACGTGCGTAACATCGAAGATGACCAGGAACATTTATCTTTGGGTAGCTATGAACGCAAAGAAGAGAATAAGAAAAATGAATACGACCATGATAATGGTGATGACGATTTACAAGGGGGGAGATCCTAAGAAGGTAGAGAGAGTGCCTTCGATGCGCTGCCGCACAAAGTACACACGCATATACACACATGCATTATCCAAGCCAGCGTGTATCCTCATAGGCGGAAAAGTCCTGATAGAAAATTGAAAGAAAGTGTCAGAAAATGGAAGAAAAGTTGATAACTTCCAGAGAGGAAAAGGAAATGTCGTTTCAAAGAAGCTAGTAAATGGTTCTTTCTCTTACTACTATTGCAGTTATTATTATGATTATTATTGCGAGTATATTATTATTATTAATTATTATTATTATTATTATTTTCTTAAATTTATCACGATTATATTGCACGTGTACACTCGGCGGTATACGAGAGTGATGCGAAAAGATAAGAAACGTGAAGAGGTGACGTTTGATAAATAATTGAGGTAACGAAGAAGTAATATGGCCGAAAAAAAAGATGGAAAATGTGTTTAGGCTATTTTAAGGATTTATCGAGGGTATTCGAGTCTGTTTAATCACGTCTATATTGCTTATATGTGAAGTGGTACTTCTTGAATTGTGTCCAGGTCACGAGTGGGCGAGAGAGCCAGGGAGCTTTGTGGGTTCGTAGGTCAGAGTTTAACGTATTCTCAGGCACTGGAAAATTGATCAGATTTCTTGGAGTGTTCTTTGCTACAGTTGTACTGAGCAGGACTCTGGATCGCATGGTTTTTTGAATAGCAACTTTAGTACCAATTGAATTTTCGTTAAACCGACTGACTACTGCCAGTTGGCTATCTGGCTGGTTGGTTAGTAGACTGATTGCTAGACAGCTGGTTCATTCTGGCTATAGATCGAATAGGTCGATTATTAGCTGGACGGTCCGTGGACTGATTACTATCCAGTTGGTTGATAAGTAGACTGATTACTATCTAACTGGCTCGCCAGCTGACACTTAGTTTACGCAATGTTAGCAACTGTCGCCGTTAACGCCGACGACCATAAATAAAGTAGTATTGCATTTGTATTGAGAGTGAAAGTGAGAGAGAAAGTAATGTGGGTAAAGTGCGACATAACGATGCCGCAGGATCCCTCAATTAATGTATTAATTATAATGTGGCCGTAATTAAGAAGAGGGATCCATTTGAAATGGATCATTGTTGACCTAATCGCCACGATTATTATATTGCGACTGACAATACGCGACCTTGTAGATATTGTTTTTATTTCAAAGACTGAACCTCGTGTGTGTGTATGTGTTGTGTCGTCGTCGGACTGAACTGCGATAACAGTGTTGGCTGTGGAGGATGAAGCTTAAGTAACGGAGGAACGAGAATTGAAGGAAAAAATGAAATAAAACGAGACGATGTGAAATTGGGATGAAGTTGCCAGAAGTTTTACAAATGTCGGATAAATGAACAGGCACGGACCCATATTGAAGAGGGCATTCTAACCCTCAATCCCTGTCACTCTCACCCCCCCCTGATAAGCACTTGTAATTTTATCTATTTGTAGTTAGTGACATGACAACAGTAACTTATATATTTACCTGCTAAACGATAATAAAATAATTAAAGGCATATACACAGGATATTGTTGATTTCTCTGGATTATTATATTTATAAAAACCCAACAAAAGATCCTAACAAGAAAAAAAATCCTAATAAAACTAAAAGAGATAACAGCAATGATGCCATCCTCGGATTCTAGGGTCGTATTTTGTCTTGGAAGTTGATGCGTTTATAAAATATTAAGGCGAAAATTATCCTTTTTGCAACGCTGTACGGAAAGTATACAATTTGCACACCAAAAACCAAGCACAAAATGGTCCATTGTCCGGGAATGTTATGATTCCTGCACACTCTGAACTCATCAAGAGTTAATCATTCCGTGCTTCTTTTTGGTGCATATACTGCGAACTTTCCGTACATTGTTGCAAAAAATAGTATATGATACGCGTGCGGATTGGTGATTCCTACTTGTATGACGTTTGTCAATCTCGCTTCGCTCGGACGGCAAACGTCATACTCGTCAGGAATCACCAATTTTCCGTACTTGTATCATAATGTACTATTTTATTGCTTTTTTGCTATACACACACATGCACGCATATCCGCTTACTTTCATCTGCACGCTTCTCCGTCCGATTTTCGTTTATTTTTATCATATTTTATATTTGACTGTTATGTTGCGTTACTGGCATTCTTAATTCTAAAAAATCCATATCTGAGGCAACTTAAGAACACAAGTTTTTATGCTACCATCATTGTAGTCTGTAAAAGGATCATTTACGTTTGAATCAATTATTATTGTTGTAATGTTATTACTACTAATGCTGCTACTGTACCTACGCTTACTACTATTGCTAAGCTACTGTGATTTCAGTATCGAGTAATATATCTAAAAGAAACCAATTGTAGGAAGGAGTTATTACAAATTTGTACGAAACGCTGTTAGTCGGAGGTATCAACGTTATAAGGACAAAAGAAAATAGTAATTATAATAATAAAAATACGATAGTTAAAATTGTTCATCATTACCATGATCAATCAATCAATCAATCTGCTTGGTCTATTTCCAAATATATTTGAATCCGACTTTAAATTATATACGTTGAAAGAATGCGAACAGTTGATTCTTTCTGGCAGGTTTTAAACCGCGTTTCTTTCTATTGGTTCTTGCAGAAACCAATTTGAATATACCGGAAATAAGCTTTATATGTATATATGTACATCACATGTGCAGTTCAATTCGAAAAGGACAACCTGTTATAAAGTGCGAGTGAGATAGTAGCACGCTTCAAGGCTACTTCCGAATACAGGCGTACGGCTTATGGTACTATTTCATGCACGCGACCGCGACACTGTCGCGCAACGAAATCACGCTGATTGGTTCAAAGTTATGATTATCATGCGACTAATGCAACAACTCGTAGAACGTCGCAGCATGATTTCATCTCGCGACATTTGTCGCGGTCGCGTGCATGAAATAGTACCTTAAAAAAGTTAAAATAAGTAAAGTTGTCCGGCTAACTTCACAGAGGTAATATGTGCGCACTTTGGATGGTCAGTGCTTGGGATAGTGAAACCGTTGAGTATAGATAGGTATAGAGGTGCGGAGGACGTGGTGGGGGTATGTCAAACATATACTATAGTAAAATTCTAGTTTCAATCCCGGCGGGCAGATGGCGCCCCGAAAAATCCCAGCACTCTAGCTTGAGCGCCATCTACCCGCCGGGATTGAAACTAAAATTTTACTATAGTATATGTTTGACATACCCCCACCACGTCCTCCGCACCTCTATACCTATCCACACTCAACAGTGAAACTTTCTATTCCTGAAATGATAACTTTTCGTCTTTGCAAATCAGAATCATAAATATTGTTTAAAAAAATGTTACGTATTATGAAATATATAACAAGAATTTCTGTTAATAAATTAGGTGAGATATTTCTGTGTATTAAATATGTTTTATTTATATAATTAAAAGAGATAATAGGTTATATTAAGAATCAGTATAAATAATGCGTGATTATTCTGATTTCAATTACATTCAAATGTGTATTTATCATTCAAATATATTCCTCATTGTTTTCGTGATGCACTTCGTTTTTTAAAACTTTAGATGCGACGGGTTCCTACATATATAGTTTGTAGGTTAAATTTCTATTATATTAATATCAGTGTGTTTTTACTTTACTGGCACATTCGTATTTGATTTGTATGAAATATGCTGTAAATGAAACATTAATGTGTGTCCAGTGTGTCGGTAAAAGAAAAACAATGTATTACAATTAAACCATTTTTAATTACTTCTTATGTATTTTGCATTTAATCATACATTAGGCACTCAACTGATTGCAAGATGCTCGACAAAGGTTTCCCAGAGCACTATGATTCTTCAAGCACAAAAAAAATATAATCTATGTACATTTGGCCAACCTACACATATAACACATCCTCACCTGTTGAAGGAAGGAGAACTTGTGCCAGGCATTAATTTAGAAGAATTTAGAAACAGACGTAACAAATTAGTACAAAGGATTCTCTCACAAATGAATATAGGAAACAAACTGAGTCGAACACAAATTATAATCATACCATCAGCATCAAAAGTTTATATGTCTGAAAAGATACCATATGTATTTCGACAGAATACAGATTTCTTATACTTTACTGGTTGTCAAGAAGCAGATTCTGCCTTGATTATTACAATAAATAAAGAGAATTTTACATCAACTCTATTTGTGCAGAAGAAAGATGAACATTCTGAATTATGGGATGGCCCAAGAACAGGTGCAGAAGCAGCACCTTCTTTATTTGGTGTTGATCAAGCACTACCACTTTCAGAATTCGAAATATTTTTCATTTCTCTAATTAATGAAAATAAAAGCTGTGTTCTTTGGTATGATGAAATGAATCCGGTGCAACCCGAGTTACATAAACAATTATGTCAACTTGTGAAAATATGTAATGTACATGCTTTCGTATCTCCAAAAGCGATATTTCATGAAATAAGATTAATAAAGTCACAAGCAGAGATCAAACTAATGGAAAAAAGTTGTGATATTGCTTCTAGAGCAATAGTTAAGACCATTGAAATGTCAAAGCCAGGAATAGATGAACATCAACTTTTTGCTAATGTAGATTATGAATGTCGTATGAATGGTGCTGAGTTTTTGGCCTACCCCCCGGTTGTCGCTGGTGGTAATAATGCCAATATCATTCACTACATTACAAACAATCAAATTGTTCAAGATGGCGATATGGTCCTCATGGATGCAGGTTAGTGTGCAACAATAGCACGTTCCGAACTTTCCAATTCACTTATTGAAATTGTATTTTAGGTTGCGAATATCATGGGTATTCATCGGATATCACAAGGACGTGGCCTGTAAACGGTACCTTTTCTCCTCAACAACATGTATTGTACGACATAGTTCTTGAAGTTCAAAAAATCTTGATTCAGAGATTGAAGGATATGCCGACTTTAGACCAAATATTTCATGAAATGTGTATATTACTTGGAAAAAGGCTGCAACAGATCAATCTTATACCAAAAAATTTTAGTGAAGACAAATTGTTAGCTGCTGCATACTCTTATTGTCCACACCATGTGAGCCATTATCTGGGAATGGATGTGCATGACACAGGAAAGATACCACGAAGTATCAAAGTAAAGCCTGGAATGATAATCACAGTGGAACCAGGTAGAGTATTTTAATACAAGATTTTTTTAATGTACTGTTAACTTATTTAATAACATTGTATTTGACAGGTATATATGTAAATCAAAGAAACAAATTTGCCACATCAGAATTTTATGGCTTAGGAGTTCGAATTGAAGATGACGTTCTTATCAGAAATGAAGGTCCACTTATATTGACGAGAAAGTGTCCAAAAGAGATTGACGATATCGAAGAACTTGCTAAAGGCACCAAGCCATAATGATAATGTAAATATATTTGTATATATGTAGTTGTATAAAAATATCGCCTTTTAGCTAGAGACTTATGTTTATTACATACTGTAAATAAAAAGTTGTAGTGGTAAGATTACTGATGAAGTCAATTGCAAGACTCAGAAAACTATATTTAAAGTTGATATCTAATTTATTTGAGATTGATGTACATATATAATGAGTACTGGGAGACTGTTATAAAATTTACATAAAAAAAGGCTATTCATAAACTTGTTTTAACGGTAATACATGAACGTTGTATACTTGCAGCCAGTACAGGATCACAAGAAGAAATAATAATACAGCATAAACAAACAATGCAATCATGAACATTTGTGACAAATATAATAGTAGAAATGTTATGTAAATGACAAAAATCTGCAATGATTACTAAGTAACTCGTTCAATTTTCTGTTTAAATGTTGGCGATTTTTGTCTACGAATGTTTAATTTAAAATTAGAATCGATAGTTTGATGTTTGTTTGGAAACTGCGATACCTTTTTCATAACAAAAGTCCATGAAAAATGAGAACAAGACTGAGGTTCACATTTGAGATAATATAAAACTATCAAAAAATACAATCTATTTTTGGATTTACAGAGTGAGATTCCTTAGTGTGACGTCGGCTTTCTTTAACGTGATAAAGTTTGTGAGTTGTTTGACTCGAAGTCGAGACCAGACCAAATGATCGTGGAGAGCATGAATTTGTGCTGCTGCAAGTGCTGCGCTTTCCGGGTAGAGCACAGTCGTACATCCAAGTCCTATGAAGATTAGTTTCATTATATTAACATAATATGCGCTGAAGGCAAGCGTTTTAGATAGAAGACTTACCAGAAGGAACATTAAGTGATGACCATATGTCGAGTGCAACGTTGTCCGGTCTTGTTGGGGGACAGTTGATCACAGGCAATGGAGTATTGCCAGAGAGCACTGGACCTAACCCATTACTTCTCCCTGCCACTGCAATGAGTACTACCTAGACAAAACAAGAATAAGTCGCGATAACACGAGAAATAATCACACTTATTTTCACTTGAATATTCTTTTTCTCCATAAACTCAGTTTTTGATTACATTATCCTCACTTGGGTCAAAATGTGCATTGATAATAATGTTGTGTAAGCCTACCATTCAATTATCAGTATTATTATAGTGTAATATTATACGAGTTAAATGTTCTAACTACCTTCTCTCCACTGCCTTCATATTCAGCAAGAATATGTAAAGTTTCTTCAGTAGCTTTGTGAGCACTACTCACTCGCAACTGAACTCTTAAACCAAGATCAGTTGCATGTTTGGCAATCTTTTTACAGTGCTCTTCATCGGAAGGTGAACCCATAAGAATTACGACTAACGCACTTGGAGGAGGTACCAAGTAATCAAGCTGATCAGCCACCCATTTAAAATTACGTTTAACGATATCTAAGTCAGCTTGAGTCACGGCTGAAAGGTTTCTGTATACCTAGAAAAAGGATTTAATTTATATATAATCTATTTATGGCAAAAAGTATGGACTTTGAGGCACTTCTTTTACGTTAGGAGCCAATGTGGAAAGATTGCAATTAGTCTTATATTATGGATATCTGTCAATATGTGATGAAATTTTATTATGTATTAACACTTTGAAGTATATATACTCCATTTTATAAGATGAAGATACAAATTTGTTTTGGAAATTAAAATTGCTAGTTTTTGTACTAGTTGATCTCAAATTTAATTCTGAAATTATGAAATTCCATATAAATCCAATTAGCATCATTTTTAACTATTTTGCGATAAATACGCAGTCTTACACTCTGTCAAAAAAACATTAGAGAACTATTACTTACCCTTCTTTATTAAAAATTTTTTAGTTCGTGTTTTTGTGAAATTCTCTGTAGTATCTTAAATATGTTTCTGAATGGACAATTGAATATTCGTAAAAGGTTATTCCAGAGTTAATTCTGTACAATATGACTTTTTGATGTACCTTTATAAGGATGCTTAGAATATCGACCTCAAAGTATTAATTAATTTTGCGGGAAGTTAATCGTTTTTATAGAGTCACTCAAATGATTTATCAAAAGTTTGTTAAACAAAAATGAAAATAAGTAAAAAAAATATACGACATAAGTATGCACGTGCTTCAAAGAGCTAAAATATTTTACCTGCTTGTCCTTCATGAGTCTTTTATCTCCTGATGGCCAGAGACGCCAAGAATCACTGTCAATGATATCAGCAACCAAAATTTCACCACTAGTATCAACACCAAATTCAATCTTCATATCAATGAGAGCACAATCTCTTGAAGCCCAAGCCCTTTCAAGGACTTCAAAAACAGCTAAGGTTGTGCGGTTTATAATATCGACTTCATCTTTGCCGAGAACCACGCCATTTAATACAAAACCTGCTGAGATAATTTGAGCCGTAGACCACTGAGGATCGTGGTTAGCATCATCTTTAAAAAAAGTTTCTTGACACGGTGGGTTGAATCTGAACCCTTCTGGTACTCCTGCATATTATAATATTCTTTGTCAATAATTAGTTTAAAAAATACAATCTTATTTACATATAAACGGTATTACCTGGGTTTCGCCTGAGGAAACTACCAGTGGCTAATCTCCTGGTAACCCACTCAATTGGAACCATTTCACATTTCTTCGATATGAATGCTGTTTCACTAGCAATTTTCACAAATGCTGTCCTGATCCCAGCTTGATCCAGCAACTGAAATACTTTTACAGTGGTAGCTGTGCTAATCGCTGCTTTGCCTTCGAGTTCATGAGATTTCACACCATCTCCAGCAGTAATACGATCCTTGCTTTGAAGAAGGCACAGATTCGGGTCCTCAACAAGTTCATATACCTTCTTGGTCTTTCCCTCAATGAGCAGTTTACCTAGTTTATATTCTGCCAAAATATAATACTTAGAGATGTTGTATACAATGCAAAATTACAAGTAACAAATATTAATTTGTCCTTCTTACAGAAATCCCAGTATCATTCGAATTTCATCTGTTATAAGTACAAATATGAAGGGCTTATCGTAATAACAGAAATTTAAATACTTTAGCAGTGAGTAAGTATGGATTTTATTTAACAAATTTATTCTTCGTGTGGTCAGTAGCCCTATTATCTTACGAAGAAAATGTTGCTATTAGATAAAATGCAATTATCGTCATTCAACGAAGCCGACATTTACCGCTACGGGTTAGATAATAGAGGCTACAGTAATAAGATCTTCACTATGACATTTAATCAGCCTGTAGTCAGTCCACGAATGCAATGTATTTTTTTTTGACATATGTGATTTGCTAAGAATGCAAGCAATGCAATCACAACATCACATGTGACGCATACGGTAGTTTAAACATCATCTTCATTAATTTAACGTCAATGTACCAGCGGATGTTATATGTATAAATAAGGGAGACTTGGTAAATCGCAAGTGTTTTTTTTCATTAATACATCATACATACATATATGCTAAAATATAAAAATAAAATATATTTAGTGCAAAACTATGCATATGCAAACATTGTAGAAAAATATTTTATGCAATAACACGCGCGCCTTGCTAGAAACTTCATTGTTTTCGATCTTTCAAAAAAAAACATCGAACTTGCGACTGACTACATATAAGTGTGACATACATACACACTTCTCAGATTTTTACAAAAATAATACATATTTAGGCCTACGAAGGTCTTAGCGAATGGTTGCACTTCTTTTAATTCCAGTACGCGATTACACAATAGTGCGATCACAAAAATTAAAGTTTATAATCAACCCCCAGACTCCGATTTTGACGGATGAAACATAAAAACTTGTCTAGATTCTACCACACGCTGTTTAATGACGAAAATAAGTATATTATTCTATTAAGGATGTTACACTGATCTTGAGTTGAATATACTAAAATTAAGTATAGCAATCTTAAGTACTGTATATTTGCTCTTTTCTATCGGTTAACCTCAATTACTCTAGTATACATATTCGACTGAGTCTCTTGATATACCATCTTGTCCATAAGTAAAATGTATGTTTGGAGGGCTACTTTATGAGTTTCAATATAAAGGAGTCCGTTAAACTTCATATTTTATTATCAAATGGACTATAGGTATAATATTAGCCTATTTTCTTTGTAACCTAGAACATCCTTCAAATGGTAGAATACTCCTAAATAGCTCATATATGAGCGATATGTGCAGCATAGGAGAAAGTTAATAAATGTCAATTTCTTGGTTTCTTGTTTCTTTTAATTTCGCATACGCAAGGTATGCAAAGTATGCAAGGTTTGCATGAAGTTGGCTATAAACGAGCATCAGGTTTTTACCGCCTCTAGCGACACCAACTTCATAGGTATGAAGATTCCGAAGTCAAGTGGAATTCAACGTTTGGGAGTTTATTAAGAAATACAAATTTTAAACTCAAAAAACAAAATGATATCGGGTTTTGTGACTCATGTAATATAGTGTAATGTGAAGCGTGATAATATTATTCGAACGATAAAAAACTCACCAGCCATGATGTGCTATCAGCAACTTGAAAGCAACTAACGCTCCACACTGCGAAGGTTCGACTTTTCTTCTGTAGCCCCCCACTTGATTCTGTTTACGGATTGGCTTGAAATTTCTTATCATTTTTGTTCCGAAAGTGAAACAGAACAAAATAACATAACAAGACAACTGTGGAATCACGACCCTTGTAAATTACAATACTGATAATCGATTATCCATGGCGGACAACTTTTATCAATCGCGTCATACTCTTATTGTCCACACCATGTGAGCCATTATCTGGGAATGGATGTGCATGACACAGGAAAGATACCACGAAGTATCAAAGTAAAGCCTGGAATGATAATCACAGTGGAACCAGGTAGAGTATTTTAATACAAGATTTTTTTAATGTACTGTTAACTTATTTAATAACATTGTATTTGACAGGTATATATGTAAATCAAAGAAACAAATTTGCCACATCAGAATTTTATGGCTTAGGAGTTCGAATTGAAGATGACGTTCTTATCAGAAATGAAGGTCCACTTATATTGACGAGAAAGTGTCCAAAAGAGATTGACGATATCGAAGAACTTGCTAAAGGCACCAAGCCATAATGATAATGTAAATATATTTGTATATATGTAGTTGTATAAAAATATCGCCTTTTAGCTAGAGACTTATGTTTATTACATACTGTAAATAAAAAGTTGTAGTGGTAAGATTACTGATGAAGTCAATTGCAAGACTCAGAAAACTATATTTAAAGTTGATATCTAATTTATTTGAGATTGATGTACATATATAATGAGTACTGGGAGACTGTTATAAAATTTACATAAAAAAAGGCTATTCATAAACTTGTTTTAACGGTAATACATGAACGTTGTATACTTGCAGCCAGTACAGGATCACAAGAAGAAATAATAATACAGCATAAACAAACAATGCAATCATGAACATTTGTGACAAATATAATAGTAGAAATGTTATGTAAATGACAAAAATCTGCAATGATTACTAAGTAACTCGTTCAATTTTCTGTTTAAATGTTGGCGATTTTTGTCTACGAATGTTTAATTTAAAATTAGAATCGATAGTTTGATGTTTGTTTGGAAACTGCGATACCTTTTTCATAACAAAAGTCCATGAAAAATGAGAACAAGACTGAGGTTCACATTTGAGATAATATAAAACTATCAAAAAATACAATCTATTTTTGGATTTACAGAGTGAGATTCCTTAGTGTGACGTCGGCTTTCTTTAACGTGATAAAGTTTGTGAGTTGTTTGACTCGAAGTCGAGACCAGACCAAATGATCGTGGAGAGCATGAATTTGTGCTGCTGCAAGTGCTGCGCTTTCCGGGTAGAGCACAGTCGTACATCCAAGTCCTATGAAGATTAGTTTCATTATATTAACATAATATGCGCTGAAGGCAAGCGTTTTAGATAGAAGACTTACCAGAAGGAACATTAAGTGATGACCATATGTCGAGTGCAACGTTGTCCGGTCTTGTTGGGGGACAGTTGATCACAGGCAATGGAGTATTGCCAGAGAGCACTGGACCTAACCCATTACTTCTCCCTGCCACTGCAATGAGTACTACCTAGACAAAACAAGAATAAGTCGCGATAACACGAGAAATAATCACACTTATTTTCACTTGAATATTCTTTTTCTCCATAAACTCAGTTTTTGATTACATTATCCTCACTTGGGTCAAAATGTGCATTGATAATAATGTTGTGTAAGCCTACCATTCAATTATCAGTATTATTATAGTGTAATATTATACGAGTTAAATGTTCTAACTACCTTCTCTCCACTGCCTTCATATTCAGCAAGAATATGTAAAGTTTCTTCAGTAGCTTTGTGAGCACTACTCACTCGCAACTGAACTCTTAAACCAAGATCAGTTGCATGTTTGGCAATCTTTTTACAGTGCTCTTCATCGGAAGGTGAACCCATAAGAATTACGACTAACGCACTTGGAGGAGGTACCAAGTAATCAAGCTGATCAGCCACCCATTTAAAATTACGTTTAACGATATCTAAGTCAGCTTGAGTCACGGCTGAAAGGTTTCTGTATACCTAGAAAAAGGATTTAATTTATATATAATCTATTTATGGCAAAAAGTATGGACTTTGAGGCACTTCTTTTACGTTAGGAGCCAATGTGGAAAGATTGCAATTAGTCTTATATTATGGATATCTGTCAATATGTGATGAAATTTTATTATGTATTAACACTTTGAAGTATATATACTCCATTTTATAAGATGAAGATACAAATTTGTTTTGGAAATTAAAATTGCTAGTTTTTGTACTAGTTGATCTCAAATTTAATTCTGAAATTATGAAATTCCATATAAATCCAATTAGCATCATTTTTAACTATTTTGCGATAAATACGCAGTCTTACACTCTGTCAAAAAAACATTAGAGAACTATTACTTACCCTTCTTTATTAAAAATTTTTTAGTTCGTGTTTTTGTGAAATTCTCTGTAGTATCTTAAATATGTTTCTGAATGGACAATTGAATATTCGTAAAAGGTTATTCCAGAGTTAATTCTGTACAATATGACTTTTTGATGTACCTTTATAAGGATGCTTAGAATATCGACCTCAAAGTATTAATTAATTTTGCGGGAAGTTAATCGTTTTTATAGAGTCACTCAAATGATTTATCAAAAGTTTGTTAAACAAAAATGAAAATAAGTAAAAAAAATATACGACATAAGTATGCACGTGCTTCAAAGAGCTAAAATATTTTACCTGCTTGTCCTTCATGAGTCTTTTATCTCCTGATGGCCAGAGACGCCAAGAATCACTGTCAATGATATCAGCAACCAAAATTTCACCACTAGTATCAACACCAAATTCAATCTTCATATCAATGAGAGCACAATCTCTTGAAGCCCAAGCCCTTTCAAGGACTTCAAAAACAGCTAAGGTTGTGCGGTTTATAATATCGACTTCATCTTTGCCGAGAACCACGCCATTTAATACAAAACCTGCTGAGATAATTTGAGCCGTAGACCACTGAGGATCGTGGTTAGCATCATCTTTAAAAAAAGTTTCTTGACACGGTGGGTTGAATCTGAACCCTTCTGGTACTCCTGCATATTATAATATTCTTTGTCAATAATTAGTTTAAAAAATACAATCTTATTTACATATAAACGGTATTACCTGGGTTTCGCCTGAGGAAACTACCAGTGGCTAATCTCCTGGTAACCCACTCAATTGGAACCATTTCACATTTCTTCGATATGAATGCTGTTTCACTAGCAATTTTCACAAATGCTGTCCTGATCCCAGCTTGATCCAGCAACTGAAATACTTTTACAGTGGTAGCTGTGCTAATCGCTGCTTTGCCTTCGAGTTCATGAGATTTCACACCATCTCCAGCAGTAATACGATCCTTGCTTTGAAGAAGGCACAGATTCGGGTCCTCAACAAGTTCATATACCTTCTTGGTCTTTCCCTCAATGAGCAGTTTACCTAGTTTATATTCTGCCAAAATATAATACTTAGAGATGTTGTATACAATGCAAAATTACAAGTAACAAATATTAATTTGTCCTTCTTACAGAAATCCCAGTATCATTCGAATTTCATCTGTTATAAGTACAAATATGAAGGGCTTATCGTAATAACAGAAATTTAAATACTTTAGCAGTGAGTAAGTATGGATTTTATTTAACAAATTTATTCTTCGTGTGGTCAGTAGCCCTATTATCTTACGAAGAAAATGTTGCTATTAGATAAAATGCAATTATCGTCATTCAACGAAGCCGACATTTACCGCTACGGGTTAGATAATAGAGGCTACAGTAATAAGATCTTCACTATGACATTTAATCAGCCTGTAGTCAGTCCACGAATGCAATGTATTTTTTTTTGACATATGTGATTTGCTAAGAATGCAAGCAATGCAATCACAACATCACATGTGACGCATACGGTAGTTTAAACATCATCTTCATTAATTTAACGTCAATGTACCAGCGGATGTTATATGTATAAATAAGGGAGACTTGGTAAATCGCAAGTGTTTTTTTTCATTAATACATCATACATACATATATGCTAAAATATAAAAATAAAATATATTTAGTGCAAAACTATGCATATGCAAACATTGTAGAAAAATATTTTATGCAATAACACGCGCGCCTTGCTAGAAACTTCATTGTTTTCGATCTTTCAAAAAAAAACATCGAACTTGCGACTGACTACATATAAGTGTGACATACATACACACTTCTCAGATTTTTACAAAAATAATACATATTTAGGCCTACGAAGGTCTTAGCGAATGGTTGCACTTCTTTTAATTCCAGTACGCGATTACACAATAGTGCGATCACAAAAATTAAAGTTTATAATCAACCCCCAGACTCCGATTTTGACGGATGAAACATAAAAACTTGTCTAGATTCTACCACACGCTGTTTAATGACGAAAATAAGTATATTATTCTATTAAGGATGTTACACTGATCTTGAGTTGAATATACTAAAATTAAGTATAGCAATCTTAAGTACTGTATATTTGCTCTTTTCTATCGGTTAACCTCAATTACTCTAGTATACATATTCGACTGAGTCTCTTGATATACCATCTTGTCCATAAGTAAAATGTATGTTTGGAGGGCTACTTTATGAGTTTCAATATAAAGGAGTCCGTTAAACTTCATATTTTATTATCAAATGGACTATAGGTATAATATTAGCCTATTTTCTTTGTAACCTAGAACATCCTTCAAATGGTAGAATACTCCTAAATAGCTCATATATGAGCGATATGTGCAGCATAGGAGAAAGTTAATAAATGTCAATTTCTTGGTTTCTTGTTTCTTTTAATTTCGCATACGCAAGGTATGCAAAGTATGCAAGGTTTGCATGAAGTTGGCTATAAACGAGCATCAGGTTTTTACCGCCTCTAGCGACACCAACTTCATAGGTATGAAGATTCCGAAGTCAAGTGGAATTCAACGTTTGGGAGTTTATTAAGAAATACAAATTTTAAACTCAAAAAACAAAATGATATCGGGTTTTGTGACTCATGTAATATAGTGTAATGTGAAGCGTGATAATATTATTCGAACGATAAAAAACTCACCAGCCATGATGTGCTATCAGCAACTTGAAAGCAACTAACGCTCCACACTGCGAAGGTTCGACTTTTCTTCTGTAGCCCCCCACTTGATTCTGTTTACGGATTGGCTTGAAATTTCTTATCATTTTTGTTCCGAAAGTGAAACAGAACAAAATAACATAACAAGACAACTGTGGAATCACGACCCTTGTAAATTACAATACTGATAATCGATTATCCATGGCGGACAACTTTTATCAATCGCGTCATGTTTTTTTTTATATTTTTTGCGATCGATTTGGAAATCCGAAAAATTATCTAAAACATACTTAATTTATAATGAATATATCCGAAAGTATCCTTTGAATACTTTAAGACTGTTCTAAGATCCTCTTCAGCTAGATGTTTGAATATTTGCAGTCGTTTAGAAGATATTCTGAGAATTCTAACAACTTGTGTTCTATTAGAGTGTTCTAATAGGTATTCTAAAATGTAACACACTATGCTGAGTCTGTGTACTTGATTCATTAATTTGCATGAAAAAAACGGACAGCCAAACGTGTGTTGTCGGATATGAAATCAGTAGTTTTGTTCTCGTTACTTACACTTTCTGCAATTTTTGAAAAGGGCAAATTTTCATTGGTTAGTAAAAAATGTTATCCAATAAGATTTGCTCTATTTGAAAAGTGCAGAAACTGTAGATAACAACACAAACCTAGTTTCAGTAGAAATTGCTATCATGCTCCTATTTAAATATATACCAGTGTTCAGAAACCACGACTTGGGGGGCAAAAAGGAACAATAGGTGCAAATATATATGGCAATTAGAATGTGATAACCTCGTAGACGATCGATGTTTTGTCATGATTTAGTAATATAAAATTGACAGATGTCGGTACTAATATGGCTTTCATAGCCTTGTGGGACTAATCTTACGTAATTAAAATTAGAATTAAATTAAATAAAACTTAAGACTCAGAAAATTAGATTCTCGATTCTCCAGTACAGATGAATTTGACAAAATTGGTAAGATGTCGATAGTGTTATCGGAATATTCTTACGCAAGCTCTAATAACATCAGCAGGAATTTAAGAATGTCCAATAAGAGCTTTCTGCATAAGCTTTTTTAATGAACCTTGTTCGGGGTCAATTGAAAATATAGGTGAATCTACCTTTTGCATTTTTAAATTTGTTGTAACTGTACCTTCGTCACTGTGGAGATTTTGGTAAAGAGACTAATCCCTGTGTGTTCCGTGTCTGAAACAATTTATATGTCATTTCGAGCCCTTCCAGAACTTCTATGACTATGTTTACACGACGGTCTTAAACCGGTTTAGTTAATACTGATCTGAAGGGATTGACGAATAATAGACATCTCTACTTGTAAGGAATATTTGGGATTGGTCAATTCCTTTGGATCAGTATTAACTAAACTGGTTCAAGATCGCAGTGTAAATGTAGTCTATAATAGTTCCAACATATCATCCGTGCCCACCTATGATCTTGGGGTCGATTTTGTAATTGAAATGTAGTGAAAATGCTAAAAGTAAATAGCTGTTAGCCAATCGTTGTGCGTGTCTTATTTTGATCCCAACATGCGATTAGCTAACAACTATTCACTTTTGTATTTTCACTAAATTTGAGTCACACTCGACCCCCTTCTTCTTCTTCTTCATTTAGGAATGTGTTGGCACAAGTTAGGATAAGCTTCCTTTATAAGCGGCCACCCCACCTATGATCACTCGTCGTCAGACACAAACTCCCATAAGGCTGGCCCTTTTTATTAGTATCCCTTCGGAGCCTTTGCATAAGAAATATGCCTATGGGAATGTAGGAAACAAGTTGTGCGACAAAAGTAGTATAATATAACGCCTGCAAAGAAGCCTAAGGAAAAAAAATGCTACTGAAAAAATCGTGAAAAACTACGGTTAAACCAAAATATTTGCCATCGCCACTGATTTAAGGTAGTTCGTTTATGAGAATGAGTATTAAATGGATACCTAAATTTTATATAAGTTGAATATACAGCAATAACGGACATATGTACGAAGATACAGGTGAGGATATCGGCACTTCACAAGAAATAAATTATGTTAAACGTCAAGAGTTTTAACGTAGTCTCTTATGGAAAAATCGCCACCACCGCGCTTTCAATAAATAGTTTATATACTTAGCTGTTAGATGCATACATAACCAATATCCTAAAATATTCCCTGACAAATATTTTGTTCTGATATCTAAATAGTTACATAAGTAATTGATCCAATTGCATATTGCAACATCGTCAAAATGATTATTTGAACGAAGAAATCTAATCCAACCCCATTACTGCTATGATATTTTACACATATAAATTAATCAATAATTAAATATGATTAATTCATCGGTGTAAAATCGTATTTTATATTTTTTATTATTACTAGAATAATGCAATATCTTTATTTTCCATTATTTTATGATGAATTGTCACTTAACTAGGTACTGCAAAGCTCCGCAGCTTTGTTTCCGTAGCTGTCTTTTTCCTTAACTTTTCTTGACAACCATTGTAATACACGTTTTTTCCTCACAGCATTGTTTTCTGTATTCGATTTAGAACATTCTGGGAATATGCTACTTATACAGTGGACTCTCGAGCACGGCCGGCACTCAGAATCGAGAAACTAGGAAATTGACTGTGCCCGAGAGTCCACACCACCAGCTTGCAGGTGCGAGATAGCAATGTGAAGCGAGAAAGAAAAACTACTCGCACGGGCTCGTCGTATGCGTATATCAGTATTTATGACAGTGGTTAATTTCCACCATGGAGCGTTTAAATAGAATTAATACCCTAATTGGTCAATTCCATTCAACTATACTGTACTATCTATACGTGATTGGTTAACTCTGTTTGAACATTACACGATGAAAACTAAGCCAGTGCTTATGGTTTGTCAAGCAAGCTAAAATATTAATGATGGCATTCTGAACACGGAATAATGTCAGACATTTGATCGACTTTAGGATATACTCAGAATATATCTAAATCGTTATTGATAATAATATTTTTAAGCTAAATTCCGAAATCATTTTGAACAACGTTGTGTTCTCATTTCTCTACATGCATCTGAGAGAAATATAACTGTTATCGCTGTTCTGTAATCCTATTCCTGAATCTTGCTATAAAATATATAGCATGCTAGAATTGTAGCATGGTTATACCACCATTGGTCATTTTGAAAACTTTCTCTTAGTACCAGCCAATAATCTGTCGAAAAAGATTTTCAAGGACCAATGGTTCAACCATGCTATGGCAATAGAGAGCGTGCTATAAATTTATAGCATGATTTGGTAATAGGATCCCTCATAGTTAATTTCAGAACACACCTCTTATACTGGACCCTAACAAGTGAGCGAGATTATTATTTACAATGCAATGTTAACATTATATGAGAAATAAAAAAACATACATATAAGCGCAAAACCATGCACATATATAATCTTTGATCAAAATGATATGCAAAGCCACGTGTGATTTGCTATGGCACATGTTCGCATGAGAGACAAATCCGGAATTATATTTCGAAACTTACGGATAGTACTGCAAAAACAGTTGTGTCTCTTTCAGATAACTATAGATGAATACGGAAACAGCGCGGGTTGCATTACTGGCAGTGAATTTGGGAACATATCCAAGAAAAGGAAGAAAAGTGTCATTTGCTAAAAATCTTATTGCATATGTTTCCAGCGCGTAGCGTTGACATAGAGTTAACCAAATAAAAACGACATTTGAACGGAATAAACTGACTTGATTGGTTAATTCTATTTTAACCCTGCATGGTGGAAACATATGCATAGTTTTAGATCTGTCCAAAAACAGTTTGAACGCATGGATCGACTACAGTTGCTGGTCAGCGAGAAAGGTGGAAGGAATAGTTACTGTTGTTTTGCTCGTTGCAGAAACTATAATCGTTGCAAATTATTCTGGTTCCGAGGTTCTGAATTTGATAAGGTTTGACTGCGCACATTCCTCACTCTTTTATCGTATAACGAAATAATAATATCAAAGCAATTTTAAATTTTTAAACATACGAAATCAAGAATTCTAAAAAACACATTAAAAATGTTTATCTGTGCTTATACAATGTGTTAAATGCTGTTCTCTCTTACGTTTTAAATAGGGTAATAAGATATAAAACTTATTTCTCATCTTTGATTAATTGATACATGATTCGATTCAATAAGAGCTATTCAAATTTTGTATGTATTCGTATTATACGAAAATAAGTGTCCGCAACACTAGCTCGCGTACCACATTAAACGCCTCTTCCCTGAGTCGAATATCCGTAAAAAGGAAAATAACATAGAAGTAGTATAGAGGACATGCAACATCAATGCGAGATTTATGTCGATCCGAGCAAACACAATTACATAACTATAATGTAACACTGAAGAAACTCAAAGTTACACGATAAGTTGCCAGTTTCTTTCATGTTAGTACTGTGATTTTCCACCTTGTGTAATTAGATTATTTTTAATTTAATTAAATTAAGTGCTTAAAAAGCTTACTGTATTTGATACGTTACGCTAATATACGTATCATACGCCCAACCCTCCAATAAGTTTCTGTATTTTTAAAAATCTTTTGATAACTTGTTTGTCATTCAAAAAAGGTGTTACATAGACGAAATTTAATTTAAAAAATTTGATTTTTAGTCAACTTTAAAATTTAAGATATTCCAATACTCTTAAAATTTGTCCCACATATATTTCTTGAACATTTATGCTTCTCAGATAGTAGAGTATGTTACACAGAATTTACATAATTGATTCAGAGAATCTTGTAGTACTTTCAAATATCTATAAATATAAAAAACATATACTCCGAGTCGATATAGAAATTAAACCAATTATATTACATGAGCCTTGAATAGTCACATAACAACTGTGGGATAGTGTATTTACTAGTACTTGTTTGTTGTTGACCTTGTTTATATAGGTAATGATATGGACGTACAGGGTTATTCAATAGAAACGCACCACCTGAAGTTAGCCCGTCCATTTGACTTCTATGCTAGAACTACGTTCAGGTGGTGCGTTTCTACTGAAAAACTATATATGCTATATATTGTAAACATATACACATGAAATATTTCATAAATAAATGTTTAAATATAATTTGTAAATTTAAGTCGTTATAAGTACGTTTAAATAAATCCTTAATATATAATACTTTATAATAATTATAAGCAAAAGTTATTTTCCACAATTTTCTAGTTGATATGATTACCTAAAACCTTTTTGCTAGTATACAAAACAGAGGTGTGTGGAAATATACATAATACATAAGTACATGCTGCATAAGATTTGATGTGCCACTAGAAAATATTTTTTTTCGGTGCGAAATATATCAGAAGAAATAATACTTATGTACATGTGGAAAGCGACAGCTCCACTAGTCAAAAGCGACTTTCCATTGGTTCACGCGGTCATTCGCGTTCCGGCACGCGACCGGTGAACATACATTTACGACGTATATATCTCAAAGGGTCTTTCAGTGTAAAGAAAGAGGAAGTGACATTAAACTGACCCAGAACTTCGAAGCACGTGGTAAGCATGAATTATAGTTTGAGAATACGAGGAATGTTTTTGATTCCATTTCACGGAAGTGAAGAGTTTTTCGAAGTTATGAAAGTATCGGACGGGCGACTTTTGCACAAAAATCAGTCAAAACTTCCATACAATATGTACCTATATGATCACAATGAAGATTCATGAAAGTAGTATAGTAAGTACAGTCCTATCAAGAAATATTAACGACTGACGAAGGATTTTTTCTATCGAACACATGCAGGCCTAATTGTCAAAGGTATTTCTAATGACGTGATGTGATTTTTCAGTGTTGCATGCAATATTTTTAATACATTATCCAACTTCTCATTCTGATTTTTTTTTAAAATTATTACGCTGTTATTAGCAACGTTTCTTTGAGAATGAAGAACGTATAGCTTCGCTGATGTTGCAAAAGAGGAATGAAATTCTAACGTATTATGTGCTGATGTGTAGTTTGTGCTCGGCTATTGTTTCTTTATTTTTATATGTATTTAAGATCTACTGTCAAATAATGAGTAGAAAACTTTAATGTACGTTTGTAACTCATATCAAGATTTAACAAGTTATCTTTTATTAAAGTTAGCCTTGGGTTATTTATTTAAAATATCAATCAACATTTAATCAACACCATCAAATTCAATAACAACAACAATTATCAACAATTTGTGTCCATAACTTTCTGTATGCCGTGTAAGTTTAATAAGATGTTTGCTTTATAAGGTTTTTAATCTGAGCAAAAGATTTTCATATTTATGCATCATATTTATATTCATAAAACTTTTACAATCATAAACAGCTTACGAAGGAAATTATAATACACTTTTATTTTCATACAAGTTTATTATACACATAGAATGTAAAGGAGAAAGCAACTTAAATATTTCCATATTTTATTCATGCATAATGTTATTATATTAATTAATAATTTAATTTAAAAATAATCTCTTATGCTATAATGAATAAGATTAATAGAAAATGATTATGATATATCATACAAATATTTATGGATTTTGTCTACTGGGTCTGCGTAAGCTATAAGATTGGTGTAATAATTTTGATGTCAACATCTTTCGATGATGAAACTAATTGTGAAATTATAGCAATGGAGCAATGGATATGGAATTTTATAAAATGCATATAATGAGTAAAAAACGTCTAATATCGCGCTAGGGGGGGTCAAAAGTTTATAGCAGTATTGCGATAATGTGTCTGATAATGAATCGGATTGGCAAATAATATAAAAATATGGTCTCTTTACTTGTCAATACTCTTTAGCAATAGAAATACTTTTTAATTGGTGTTACAAAAGTCGAGTTATTTTTCTGTTCACTGGTATATTTGCAAAAATGTTGTTTATAATCTTCAAATTCAAAATAGTTTTCATCACCAATACATAGAATATATATTTTTGTAGATTATGTTATAATTGCGAGTCTTAATCTTTTACAATTTTGTTATAATATTTTTATTGTTAGAGCATGCATTACATATCTAAAAGATGATTACACATTTTATATTGTCATCAATTTTTATGTTTTTAAAATGGATCTTTCCATCCAGCTGAGCCAATTCTCTTAAATTTTATAATTTATTTTTGCTATGCGTAGTTCATTTGTAAAAAATATTACAGATATTATTTCACATAATAGTATTTTATTTGATACTCTTATCTTATTGCGAGTGGTATTATCATAGATTGCATGTTTATTAAAACATAATCGTTGTTCTTTGACCTTCTAAGTTTCTTCATAGTTTGATTGGTTTGTCTATTTTACAGTAATCAGTGTATGCTATTTTCTAGGAAAACAATGTGTATTATGTGAAGCATCAATTGAATAATTTTAGTTTCTTTACTGTAGTAGAGTAGTACAATTAATATATTGGTAATGCATTAGTCCTTTGAAACATAGAGGGTCGATTTTCGACGCACCGTTTTCCCCATCGTTTTTATCTTTTGAAAATTATTCCTTGATCATAGAGAATGCGAGTTTTTGTCTCACAAGATCCCTAACGCATCAACGAGTCCAGAAAAAATTGCAATCAGTTTTATTGTTGATTAACATAAAGTTATGGAGAAACAAATCGTGGAAATCAGTTTTTTTCCACAAAAATTTGTTTTCTACGATGCGATTATGAGTATTTGCTCGAGACTTGGTCCTTAGAGGTTTTTGGGGTCGCTGATTACGAATCCTTGATATGGATTCCATACCTTTAAAATTTTGAAGGCCGCCATCTTAAATCCACCATTTGGAATTTTGAAAATCTGTTAAGGGATTCACAATCAGTGACCCCAAAAACCCTTTTTATACCAAATTTCCTAAAAATCCGATACTTTGAAAAATGTATGCTTCAAGGGATTAATTAGATTTATAGTGCCTTTTAAAAGTTCTTGAAAGGACTTTTATTGTAAAATTATCCGCAAAATTTTGAAATATTGCAATCAGGATTCACACTGCCAAACTGAGCCGTTAGGTACTAGCAACATGTCTTGATTATTTAAACACAAATTTCCATATTTATTTTTTGTGAATTATGAAAAATAAATGTTTTCTCACACAAATTAATTCTGATTAAAATAGTGGTAATTAATCTTTTAATCGCGGGTAATGTTTTATTTTTCTGTTCCAAGAGGCGGGTAAATTTTATATTTGGTATTTAGATTTGTAATAAGATATAAGGTGATAGGTAAACACAAAAGAAATGGGATTTCGATGTTGCCTGCCGCTAGAGGGTTAAAACTGCGTTTCATTTTACAATATCATTTTTTAGAATATTCTTTACTTAATTTAATTAGCACAATAATTTTTATTTTTATTATCTATCTTGGCAATGGTCTTGGCAATTTTGGCAATTTTTATTATCTAACGCTTGGCAATGGTGCACTATATCTGCACTATTGCCAATGTTTCCGACAAGGCGGCGTAGCTCGCTGGCAGCAGTGGCCTGACTACCACCCGAACGGCCAGGGTTCGATTCTCCCAACACACATAGTTTTTTTTTAATATTAATTCATTTTTTTTTGCTACTTGACAACCCATGTTTATCTATCAACAATGTTGTCAATTTACGTACGAAATGAGTGGATTGAAACACTATTATTTTTCATTATCAGACAGATTTATTACAAAAAGTTATAAAGATTGACAGCGTATTTAGGTGTACAATTATTATTTATTAGTCGCTATCACTATATTTTTCTGTACAGCCCTTGCATCTATTCGGATGGTAGTTATCATAAAAGCGTGAAAAACATAAATTGTTTTCACACCATGCACATTTTATGAATGCAACCAACGGTTTTCTTGCTGACAATGAATCTTGACCCTCAAAAGCGTCGTAGCAATTACAGGTATATAAGTCGAGTCGGAACAAAGGGACTTCTACAAAATATGTACAAGCAGGTACAAAAGTTTTATAAACAGTAAAGTATGCAGGGATTGACAATGAGTGTAAAACTATTTTCGAAACAAAAATACGATGCGTGATATAAATCAGTGTCTGATAATGAAAAATAATAGTGTTCCAATCCACTCATCTCGTACGTAAATTGACAAAATTGTTGATAGATAAACATGGGTTGTCGGGTAGGAACAAAAAATGAATTAATATAAAAGAAAACTATGTGTGGTGGCGAAATCGAACCCTGGTCGCTCGGATGGTAGTCAGCCCACCGCTACCACCGAGTTACGCCGCCTTGTCGAAAGCATTGGCAATGGTGCAGATATAGTGCACCATTGCCAATAGTGCTGCGTTTTTCAAACAGGTTTTTCTCAAAAAAGGCTCCAAGTTGGGTCCTGCCGATTGGCCAGCAGTTTGTTATTACAAAGCACTTTCTTACCCCAAAAGGGCTCCGAAATCCGTGAGGTCAAGCTCGCGCCCTCCCCTTGTAAGCCGACACGGGCTGTCCAGAGAATGTAAAGTTAGTTGAACAATATATCTTTGTTGCTAGTTAAAAAGGAAAGTGGTTCATAAAACAAAATAAGATTTTGAATCAATTGTAAAATAGGTCTAAAGAACTATTATGTTATCAAACCGAAATACAAATATTGTTGCGTTGGTTAAATGTTGTAGTGGACAGAATGATTATTCATTTCGTTTGAGTACACTGACTTTCAAAATAATAAAATGAGCATTCTAACTTATTAGATGTACAGATGCTTTAATAGATTTTACGTTTGAAGAATTTGATTATATACTTTATCAGGTCCAATGTTACGTTGTTAGGGCTGACGTTTTAGTCGATTCAATTCAGGTAATTAAACAGTTCTAAACATCACGACAATTAAATCACTTCAACGTAATCGATGATTGGACAAAATGAATGAGACCACTACTTTTAAGCATATTTGTAGTTCTTGCTAAAATGATTCAGTTAAACCATTCGCGGGCAAATGGATGCAGTTTATTGATTATCCATTTTGTAGTTTAGTTCTTCATAATATGTAGATTGGGTTAAGGAAATTGAACATGAAGTTGTTTCAAAAAATGTCTTATGTTTCTCAAATTCTCTTGACTCCAATTGTTTCAACCGTTGTTCTGTAATCTCAACAATTTCAATCAGTTCCTACTGTACCTATACATATAACGTGTTCACCAAACTGTATGCAGTCAATTGTTTCAATACAATTAACTCGTGTGCATTGACAAGACCTCCTTAGTTTTATTGTGAAATGATTTATAATATAACACTTTTTATGTAGCTACGTTTCTACATGGAGATTCCTTTTTTCTTTAATTCACTATTTATGCTATGTAGAATAAGATGTATCATATATGTATGCCATATACGAGGACATTCGTAGATTATTTATATAATTTACAGGTATTTAAGAATACAATATGTCTTCCAAAGCAGAAGATAATTTTTGCTCTGAGGCACTGTCACGACTTTCTCTAAGCAAGTCTCAGTGTGAACGACCTCGTAGTAAGGGAGAAACACGTGGTCAAAAATCGTCAGGCCTCACACATGAATGTGGTGTCTTTGGATGCATTGCAGCGGGAGATTGGCCCTCCCCGATAGATGTTGGTCAAGTAATTTGTTTGGGTAAGTTCTATCTTCGTTAATGAAGAAGTGACGGATTAAACATATTGTTTGCATAATAAATAAAATTGCAGGTTTGGTAGCGCTGCAACACAGAGGCCAAGAAAGCGCAGGAATCGTAACAAGTGAAGGTGTCTGTGCAAAGTCCTTCCATGTTCTCAAAGGAATGGGAATGATCAACAATATATTTAACGACGAAAATATGAAGAAGCTTAGAGGGAATCTCGGAATTGGCCATACGCGATATAGTACCAGTGCTGCAAGTGAGGAAGTGAATTGTCAACCTTTTGTTGTTCATACAGCTCATGGAGCTTTGGCAGTCGCGCATAACGGTGAACTTGTCAACACAGAATCTTTGAGAAAAATGGTAAGTCAGGATATTTAAATGTGCTGATTCTGAAATTTACCTTAATATTACTTTATATTGTGATGGCCGATTTTATTCTCTAGGTTTTAGGACGCGGTGTTGGACTCTCCACGCATTCTGATTCCGAGCTGATTACACAGGCACTATGTTTAAATCCACCGGAGGGTGAGGTCAATGGACCCGATTGGCCGGCTCGTATTAAACACCTTATGCAATTGGCACCATTGTCATATTCATTAGTTATTATGCAAAGAGATAAAATCTATGGAGTTCGAGATCCTTATGGAAACAGACCGCTTTGTCTCGGTAAAATTGTTCCTATAGTTAATCTAGGTGAGTTTTCAATTACATACCCAGACAGTACATACCGTCCAAAAGTCGTCTTTAACCTTTTGAATACGAAATTGATCTGAACGGAACGGAATTACAATGGAACGGGATACATTCGTCCCAAAGCAGTCCTTTTTGGAATTCTTTTTTAAGAAAGCTATTTATTATTTCAATTTGAGATTTGATGGGTATATTCATTCGCTATTGCAATGCTATCCACTACCAGTTGCCTTGGTAGTGCAAAAGCATTGAAATGAAATCCCTGGTTCACAGCTTCACAGACTTAATGATAAAAAGCAAAGAGATTTCTAATGTATGGTAGTACAATTGTCCGGAAAACTAAACAAATCGGATAGAATAAAAATTTTCAAAATGGTGATCTCTAGGGAAAAAATTCACGTTTTACATTAAAATTCTATCATTTTTTGCTGTTGTAGAATTGTTATTTTAGATTACAGGATAACAGGGTAAGGGGTTTACTTTTATAAATGCATGCCAAACTTGAAATCGATATCTAACACGGCGCTGTCTACGTTGGGTTACAGATGCTCGAAGCATTTTCAAATATGGATATTTTACTCACATAGACCACTTTTAAACTGGTATCTAAATACGATAATTCCCAGATAAGTCCTTAATCTTTTAGTGACATTGAATGAACCCATAGATCTCTTGTCGGGCTTCACAGACTTCTGAAGACGATGGTGTTTCTCTTTGTGACGTAAACGGTGTCGGGTTAATAGTTTTCGAGAAAAAGAGACGTTAGCTCGAATAATGGTGCTTCGAGAAAAACTCGATCAAAGTTTAAACATTGTTTTCGCATGCACAAAGAAGGTTATTTTTAATGATGTCAATTTTCAAAATTTTCAAATTTTGTCTACAAATTTGAATGACAGACTTTTGAGATGTACTTTCAACCTATGTAATAAACAAAATTCAATTTTTATAGTCCCGACATACAGTCGTATGCCTTAACACGTTTCATGATACAAAAGTTGTTTTAACCTTTTAAAATAACAGTTTTTTAATTATTTGTAGGGGTTTACTAATAGGATGTATTTTAATCACATTCTAGAAGATCAATTCAACGAAATTTGTTTGTAGTGCGAATGAGATATTTGTATTTTTGCTTTTAGGAAGTGATGAATCTGACGAAGATGACGAAGCTGATGGCTGGGTTATTTCTTCGGAATCCTGTGGTTTCCTTAGCATCGGTGCCAGATATGTCCGTGAAGTGTTTCCTGGTGAAATAGTGGAAATGACACGGGAAGGATTCAAAACGATTGACATTATTGAAAGGCCTGATAAAAAGCCACAAGCTTTCTGTATATTTGAATACGTATACTTTGCGCGTAGCGACAGTATTTTTGAAGGTAAATATAACATTCCATGTTAAATACATAAACTAGTATGGCTATATTTGGATCTCTTACGTGAAAATGGCCAAATAGTTAGACACTGTATACCTAAGTGTTAAAAAATGCCTGTTCAAGTATTTGGTAAAAATCCTACCAATCAAATTTTTATTAAAAATAGTAATTTGGCTTCTAAAAGAGAGAACGTGAAAAAGTCTCATCATTTTTACAATGTAAGTTTACCTTGTCAGTATTAAATCGGAAATTATCGTTGCACATTATTATAAATCTTGTAGATCATTGTTTTCTTTTCTTATTTGCATTTTTGATTAGAATATACCTCATGAAGTTTCCTAAGAGGATCGAAACGTCGTGAATCCCCAATTTGTTGTACAATTTGATGTGGTGCAGAGCGCTAGTATACAGTAATTAATAAGAGCATTAAGGGATTGAATAGGAAAAAAACAACATAGTGTCATTTGAAGACGATGACTAGTTTGAAAAATAGGCTGACTGCCTCAGCAAAATGTTGGTTAGCGTTTGTCAATGCTGATGCGTATTAAAATAGACTGACTGAATATGGCACTATGAATAGATTTAATAAGTGTTAATTCGTTCAACAAAGGGCTTTTTGATTTAGAAAAATACACATCATTAAAAAAAAAGGAGTGACCGCACTGTTGCTAGTATATTGAAATGAATTATTATATGAAATCCGTTATATGTAGACGATAAACAGTTTATACAGAGAGATATTCATAATTTGAGAAAGTGATGTTATCTGTAAAAATCGTAATCGGTTTAAAAGTAATATAGTATGATTATGAAATATTCGTTATGTTTAGAAATTAACTGATTTGTGAAAAAAAATACTTTAATCATTTTACAAACATGCAGATTGAATTTGTTAAAAGCGGTTAGATAGATAAGTTGATAAAGGCGGTTAATTTGGTAAATTGGTTGCTCAGCACATAAGTTATAATTTTGCAGAAAAGGTATACAGTGTATATGGTATTTGTTCAAAGCGCTGTTACACTGTTGTCCTTTGCCCCCGCGCGCGCAGAGCCCCTGTTCTCTGTACACTATAAATCGGTATAAATTAAGCTATTTCTCTTTTGTTTTACTTTTAGGACAAATGGTATACTCTGTCCGCATGCAATGCGGTCGAGTATTAGCTTTGGAATCTCCAGTTAAAGCCGACATTGTTAGTTCTGTTCCCGAATCGGGTACAGCTGCAGCACACGGTTATGCAAGAGAGGTAAATTTCTATGACAAACATCTTTTATGAGAGCTTATGGAATTAAAAAATTTGAAATGCAATCTTGTCAAACACTGATTTTAATATTACAGTCACAAATACCATTTGCCGAAGTTCTCTGCAAAAATAGATACGTTGGTAGAACATTTATTCAACCGAGTACGCGATTGAGGCAGTTGGGCGTCGCAAAAAAGTTTGGCGCGTTATCTGAAAATGTGAAGGGTAAAAAATTAATCTTGATTGATGACTCGATTGTTCGAGGAAATACAATTGGACCAATTATAAAATTACTGCGTGATGCTGGTGCTAAAGAGGTAAAAATAAATATCGATGCCAGTAACATCATACTTTGCATTTCTCCAAGAAGCTTATCCATTCATAGTACTCTTCAATATTTTCAGGTTCATATAAAAATAGCATCACCTCCTCTTAAGTATCCGTGTTACATGGGTATTAATATTCCTACACGAGAGGAGCTCATTGCAAACAGGCTGGACAGCATTAAATTAGCCAAACACGTTGGAGCCGATAGTTTAACCTACCTTTCAGTGGAAGGACTCGTACAAGCTGTTAGAAATGGAATGGATAATAGAGAAAGCAGTTATATTGGACACTGTACTGCTTGCTTGACTGGTGAATATCCTGACGAATTACCAGGCGATTTGGATTGGTGAATTAAAAAACGTTTTCAAGATGAAAAAATTATCGAGATAATATGTATAAGTACCTACAATACAGCGCGTTATATTTTTTCATGATGCGTTGAAATAGTGTAACACGTGAGTTATTATATGAATACTTAGATACGAAAAATCTGAATACTGTAATCTCAGGCTACAGCGATAATCGCCATATGCCATTTATCCTTACGAATTTCTTAAATTTTGTTGAGTTGAAATGCATTCGACTCAGTATTTAAACTAGATCTTATTGCTCAATGAAATATACAAGTTGAGCGCATAATTTGTCAGGATTTTGTAGACTATTACTTTAAAATTTTTTAAATGTGCGAAAAGTTCCACATGTTATTTACATATTTTATATCAATGTACAGAAACACATTACATAAGAGTAACAACAGTAAGACCGTGACATTAGTGAACTATTTAAAGGACAGTTTTATATTGTAGTCTGTAAGAAAGTGGATCCTCAGGAAGGAGGGCTCTCGCAGGCCTCATATATTCATTCGCGTGCCTTATCATGATGAATAATATTGAAATATTTTCTGTATAAGTATACAAGTTTTTGTATAGCCTATATTTGTACAATTGAAAAGTGTATTCCACATTATGCCGTTATTAAATAATATACAATCCATAGATATTTTTAAGAAATAAAAAACCTTCGCATCTGGATTATTCGGTATAGCTAAGACTGTTCGTTCAACACGTATCAAAAGGTTCATTCCTGTCGCCTAAACTGGTTATACGAGTGTAAAATGTGTACATTTTCATTTGTTAGCGACAATCAAGATCCAATAAGAATTAAGGCAGTCTTCTACTTGGTCAGGTAAAAAATTTGTTCTTTTCTTATTGCATTTTGTTAGAGTTAAGTTCTAGAATACGTGCGTCAAAGAATTTTTGGGAATTCGTTAAATTGTAGAATGAGTGACGCAGCGCGCGGAAGAATAATAAGTCAAAGCGGGTATTTTTTAACTAAGAATGGAATAGTCTCATCGTGCCTGGAAATTAGTGTGAATTATTAAACGACATAGGGTCTTTGAAAAAGAATAAGGTACGAAATATCTTAAACAAGTTTTTCTCGAAACTACGTTTTCCAAGCACTTCACCACACCCTAATTGAGTAATCGTCATGATATTTGATGGAAACGAGGATAAGTTAAATTAGAAATAATAAAAAAAGTAATAAACAAATTTTTTTTATTAACAAAATGCCATAGATTATTGGCCAAAAACTAAACTTTGACATTGCTATCTCAAATGTATTCAAATGATTTGTGCTATATGGGTCATCATTCATTCCTTCATTTCAGATCACTTGCCAGAGCCTGGAGTTTACACGGGCAAGTGATGACTTCGCCAGCGTATCGACTTTCGTCGCTCCCCCCCCTCACTTAGTTTTTGTTTATATACAAATGGTTATTTCGTATGGAATAAAGACCATTTAATAGGCATATGTAACTTTAACATCCTACCTATAAAATAGTTTACTTATTGGATGCATTTTCACACATTACACTATACATATTTTTAGTACTATTTTTGGTGTGACTTTCTCAATTGTTCTGAAATTTCTTTCATTTTAGCTTCGCGCTTGACTTTCTTTTTGAGTAGTTTATTCATACAAGTTGTATTTGTTGTCAATTTGCATTCTTCTGATAGGGAATCTTGATTATTATCTTCTATATTTGTAATATCAACGTTATCCTTTGTCTCTACAGTCTGTATCTCACCTGTCGAAGGTGTTTCTTCGACTTTACTCTTGTCACTTAATTCCACATTGTTAATCCCAGTATTGACATATTCTGCTGTCACTACCTTAGTTTCAGAATATTGTTTTTTTCTTGAAGACTTTATTGCCTTTTCTACATTTTTAGAACCAGTTCTTCCTCTTGCTCTTTTGATTACCTTAATACTTCCTTTGTGTTTACCTATTACATCATATGTGCTCAAGTCCAATTTTTTATGTGAACTTGGTCTAGAATGTATTGCCTCTGATAATTCAAGACATTCTTCTTTCTGACTCAACTCTATTTTCTGGTTTCCATCTACATTAGCGCTTTTATTATTCTCCAATGGAAACGGTTTTCTATCTTTTTGTAAATTATGTAAAAGTGGAGGTACAGCTGATGGGCACATTTCATGGTCAAGCTTATTCTTAATGTCTTTAGAATTTGCATCTTCTTTCAGCATAGTCATATTCGTAGCAGGTATAGTGGTTTTATTAGATTTGTATATAGCAAATGGATTATCTTCATCTGATTCTGAATCCAGTTGAATTCCTTGTAACTTCTTTTCTTCACGAATCCTATGTTTTTCCAAGTATGCATTTAAGGCTTGTAACCTGTCATCACGCATCTCAGTCCAAAAAGAAAGAGCTGTAGAATAAAATAATTTAAGTGAAAAGGGAAGAATTACAGATTAGAAATTCTTTACTAGTATATCATAAATTCATACCATTATCATGGTATTTTGAAGGTACTCCAGCTTCTTTGATAGTATTTATATTAGGAATGCATTGAGCATAAGTTGAATCTCCTAGAACATCTGTTCGAGCTGCAGTGAAAACTCTTTGCATTCGTAACAATTTTCTTGTTTTGGCAAAGTATTTTAAAGTAGGAACTGTATCAAATATCAGGTCATTGACAATGGGATTCTCATCATTCTTGAAAAATAAGTACGTTCCGACAGCATCTTCATAGGTTCCTTCATAGAACTAGATTGATTAAAATCGTAGTTAAATATACAAGAATCAATAAACAAGAGATGGGAAAACTGTATCGAAGATTTATAATTTACGTACTTTACCGTTAACTTCTATAATAGGATTATCAGAATCTATACCAATTATATCTAACTTCAGATTCTCATCATTAAACGTGTTCCGTTCTACAAAACCTTCAAATTCGACATAGACAAGAAATTCTTCTTCGTTATCTGACTGTTCACAATCTGACTCCATAATTTTTTAACTTGTTCTTCTCTATCATCTTTTCTTCTCTCGTCGTTATGGTCAAGACGTCCGACCAAATGCATGCAATAAACAGAGCGTCAATGTTGCGCTATGTGGTCTCAGCTCATTTTCGAACACACCTGTAGTGCTCCGGAGCACGTAAAAACGCTTGCACGAACGGCCCTATAAGGTTTGTTCTCACTACCCACACAATTTGCACTTTTCAAAGAGTGCAAATTCTTATCAGCTGATATTTTTAAGTAACCAATGAAAATCTAAACTTTTTGAAAAGTGCAGAAGAGTAACGAGACAGATTTAATGAATATCTCACTCTCGCCCGTATCTGGTGGGAGCATAGCTTAAGAGTGAATATTATTTTAGCGTGTGTGTCCTTTTAAACTTGTTTACTTGCAAATGAATGTTGTTTTTAAGTGATTTTTGAATATTTTATTTTCTAGTTTTTACAAGAAAAGTCATGGAAGAAGTAATAACGGATTTGTATAATATACTTGTTCACTTGGAATATCCTGGAGTGGCGGAAAGCAGTTTGAAAGATTTCGAATCTGTTATTCTGTATGGTTCAAATCGTACAAAGTTATTATGTTGGCTTATTAGTAAAAGTTCTGAACATCTTGGAGTGTGTTTAGAGAATTTACAAGATATTGCCTTACAAGGTATTATTATGTCATGTATAATGTTTTGATTCTCTTCTTGCAAGATTAAAGCCATGAATTATTACTTTGTTACTATCATGATTTGGCTCTTTTTAATTGAAATTAAATAAGCTTATTTTTGATAATCGGCATATACAATATTTCAGATAAACTGAATGAATATTATTTCGAAATGGGTATTTGTAACAATAAAGATGAGCTAATGGTACGTATGTCAACATAATAATTTCAATATTATACATTATGTCATATATTATAATAGAAGAAAAGTCATACTAATTTATGAATATTCATTTCGGTTTAAAATTTTTCATCAGGGTAAATCAACAAATTCTGCTCAACTTGGTTTTTTAAAAAGGCTAAGGATTTTTATGAACAATATGGTAGTAACGCATTTAAATATTAGTAACCCGATAGGAAAGAAGACAGTTGAACAAATTCTGAATGTAAGTCTATTAGTATTTGCAGTTCAATACAAACCTAGCTAGTATCTAAGATATGTATTTCTTATGTCATTTTAATATATGAAAAATGGCTTAGGATTTGGATAAAGGTACCAACATAATTCCTTCGTCTTGCAACATTAGAAAAAATGTTGAAGCAGTAAAGGCAACATCATATATAGAAAAGGTTAAAAAGACATTGACTGAAATTGAAGATCAGCAAATTTTGTATGATCCTGAGCCAAAATTTGTTGTTGAAGAGGTATATTTTTTGTTTGCACTAAACCATTGTATGTAAGAGTTGAATGGAAATTTTATGAATTTGTATGAAGCATGGAAATTTTAATCATCATTAGTTACAGGAAATCCCCAATTACGAGTGCAATAATGATGCAAACGATTCATTATCCACTGCAGCTAAACAATTTTTAACAGCTTTTGAAATGCCTGTAAGTTCAACACCCTCTACTTCTGGTGAATATTCTGAAAGATATAAGAAATGTATGGATCACGAGATTCAGAATTTATATGAAAACTTCTCATCTCTTAATAAGGTACCAATTCTCTTTAATTTACACTTATCTTATATCTTGCAATTTGTTTATGATTGTAATTACGTATTATTTTTTTTAATCTTACAGTTGTTACATTCAAGGACAATGCTGTCAAACTTCATGAATATTGACCCACTGGATAAAATTAATACACCCCTAACTCAAATAATGGAAGACACAGTTATTTACATAGAAGAAATTCATAATCTCTTAAACAAGGGCAATTAATGTAATCATAAATTGTGTGGTAATTTTAAATACATGTATAATTTGTATCGCTTAAGCTTACATCTTATATGATTTTATTAATTGAACTAGTTTGAGATTTCAACAAAAATTTAATTATTAGTAATTTAATGTTCATATTACTAGTGGCAGTTTTTGCACATTACCAAGGGTCGATATATTGACCATTGGTAATATAGATTTGAGGAAAATTTGTTAAAAAATTTTTAGATAGTATTTTTTTTTCATACATTCAAATGTGAAATAGGTGAGCAAGATGAGAAATAGAGTTGTATTTTTACTGTTTATTACGTGTACAAGTAAAAATACATGTTTTTACATAAGTGGGTTGATATTTACGATCGGGGACGCTCTTTTTTTTCCTTGTATAAAGCAAGCAAGGAAACATTTGCTACCTTGACAACTTTGAAACGAACACCAGGAATGTCACCAACAGCATGACCTTTACGACCGAAACCCGCAACGAGAACTTCGTCGTTTTCCTCAATATTGTTTAGACAACCATCACGAGGTACAAATGCCGTAATCTTCTTGCCATTCTTGATTAATTGTACCCTTACACACTTACGAATAGCAGAGTTAGGTTGTTTGGCTTCAACACCACTGTAAAAAAATAATTGCCAATGTACATGGGTCTCATTATTAGAAATTTAAGAAGGCTGGGGCACAAATCTGCAATTAATTGTTCATGCACAGAAACTTACACTTTCTCAAGTACAATTCCCTTTGCATGTGATGCACCTCCAAATGGGTTAGCCTTCCAACGAGTTCCAAGATGAGCTTTCTTATAGTCTTTATCATTCCACCTTTGATCACGTCTGTGGTTAACGTGTTTGCGAGCAGTTCGAAGACCACGGGGTTTACCTAAATAAGAAATACAATTGAATGCACACTGAACAACAATCAAAGATCATTAAGAGTAATAAACGATAATCAAAACTCATTATTAAAAATTGAGAGTATTTGAGTATATTCTCAATAATATAACGGAAAATTGGGATAAATAACTAGATGAAGCTGAAAACAAATATAATTTGGCGACAGATATCCTTTGACAATTGTTTTTTATATTGAAGTAACAAAGTGCTTGTACTTAACACAATAGTAGTCTGTTTTCAATGCTTAATTTAATTTCAGGTTTGTTATTTGTAAGCCGATTAAAAATTCTATTAAAAATACGCCAAAACAACGTATAGACATGCCGATATGTACCGTATCATGGCGGTTGTAACCACGTTTTCTAAGACAATCTCGATTTTGGAAATTATTTTAACTTTTTTGGAATAATGAAGAGGTTTACGAATGTCGCTCTTACATAACAATATTATTCTAAGCAGTTTTTAAAAGTTATTGCTTCATTAAAACACAAATTTACATTAAATACAGAACGCGTCACATACCCATCTTGTTTGGTGTATATAATACGACCGGAAGAGAATGTTCTACCGTCAGCGGAAGCCATGTATGACGAATCGAGATATCGATTTTGACATTTTGCCGATATAAGGAGGTCGACTGTGTAACTCAAATGTAATGAAAATACAAAAAGTGAATAGCTGTTAGCCAATCGTTGTCCTGATTTTCTTTTGAACTTAACACGCGATTGGCTAACAGCTATTCACATTTAACATTTTCACTACATTCGATTTACACAATCGACCCCTAGAGCACTATAGGTGTGTTCGAAAATGAGCCGAGATCACTGAGAGTAAATCGAGGTCGTACAATTAGTTCTTTGGTAGGTGTCCGCCTCCGATTTTCTTCGTTTTCATATATGTTTTAATACTCGATAAACTATGCGATACGCATTTTTTCTTATCGGCCCAAATTGGGTTTTTGGGGAGTGAAAACCGCCCGCGGAAATTGTGGTACTAAACACCCATTTAATTATTTCACATATAAGTAATAGCGGTATCTTTTACAATGAAACCAACTGGAAAAATTTCCTCTCAATGAGAGATCAAAAGTGGGATTTTCTTAGATTTGTCAAATAATTTTTATGGGGGTGTTTTAAGCATTTCCTCGAAGAGCATCATTACTGTACCACATACAATAAATAATAAAGTCTGATAATGCTTGCTGGTCTTATAAATCTATTTGTTATAATAATTCCTTGGTAATTCACATTTTCCTAATGTAACGCGTAGTGCTGGTAATGTACATTTATGTAATATAAGTTCCTTTATTTTATAAAAACATACCAATAGTAAACTGCACTTATGGTAGTTTTGTATAATCCAAAATAATTTTCGGGTGGTTCGCCCCCGACACAATTCACCCACATAAAAGTTTCAAGTCAATCAGAGTAAAACTGTAGGAGAGAAAGCCTTTGGAAATTCTTCTCGTTTATGCTTTTTCAAACCTTAAACGCTTTTTTCTCCAAACTATTTTTGAAGACGGTGGACACGATTTCTCAAAAACTAATGCACCAATCTTATTGAAATTTTGCACACTTCTTGTAGATAGGATCGTCTAGTGATTGAACGAAGTTTTTTTCTTCTTTGATCACAACTTATTTTACAAAGTAATAGGTGGTTTGTACCGAAAATTGTACTTTTTGCATACAACTCTGCCAAACATTCAAATTTAAATTTTTTTAAAAGTCCTTCGTTCAATCACTATACTCACCTACTAACAGAAAATATTTAGTTTCCTGATTTCAGATAAAGCTATGATAAATTATCCTGACCATCGCAAGGATACTTTTTTCTAAGGGGTGTCCGAAAAACAGGTCCCAACGGTTGAATTTCCAAAGTTTAAAAATGAAACTTTTAGAAAATATTGTTTAAATGTTGTTCTTTTATATGTTTTAAAGTTTTAATGAAATAATTCTTTTATTATAAAAAAAAAACATAAGAGATAATATGCTTTTTTTCAGCCTTCGAAACCCATGTAATCCTTCAAATCCTCCGACTACTGTGACCAGCGTCGAAACAGGTTAATTTTTGAAAATTTATTTCGGAAAAACTACAAATGCAATATTTTTAATTATTTAAGATATTTTTATGTATAACTTAAATAGTGTGTGTGAAAATTTTCATTAAAAAATATTGAAATTTCCACACATTATTCTTCTTCGCGCCGGCTAATATTTTCCGCGCGCGATCGGTCGTCTTTTTCGACTTGAAGTGCAGATGTAGTGTTCAGGCGCAGCAAAAATATTGCACCGCCGTCAAAACGTGTGTAAATGTCACTTGCACGTCATAGCATTTTGAATGAAATAAAAATTCATTTGTGCATAATTTTGTCAGACGAACAATGCCTAGGCAATGCTCGCTAATCCTCTTCTTAAGCAATACTGTTTCTCAGTATTAACATTTTCAGAGACTATACAGCGTACGCAGACACAACATACTAAATTGGCCTGTTGTCATGAGATCTTTCTTTACGTGGTCCCGTCCGCTGCTACACCGGGTTGAAGTTAGCCTTACAACATTAATTAAAACAATTATAAGAACATACCAATCATTTGGTGGTTGTTTCGTAGTGATTGGTAGTCTAATTCAAAGGTTTGGTCGTCAATCGTTTAATTAAAAAACCAAATAAGGTCCAAAGTTACCGTAAAATTTTTTGTTTTCTAAATCGGTTAAATCAGGGTTCAATCAATGAAGAATCGTTGGTGGTCACTCGTTTGACTAATAAACGTTGACACAAATCGGCCCAAGACATGTAATTGGAACGCACCCATTATCTTCAAATTGCGTTAAGATATTTTTTTAAGTTTTGTGTTTCTTGTTACCTTATGTATATGTTGATACGTTGAACGTTGAACAGTTATGTTGAACTATTATAAATATCACTGAGCAGGAAATTTTTAAATTTCGATATTGAACTATTACTTTGCGTCAGTTGACAAAATTAGAAGAACCAGCACAAAGACTAAATTCTAGCACAATATTAACTTTTAAAAGCAGTAATGATAATGGTATAAACAAGAAACAGAAAATAGTGTAGGATTTTATAATACGTAATATACATATGTAATATAGAGAAAAGAAATGGATAAACGGTACAAGCCGTAGCGAATGTGTCCAAACTAGTCCAAACTAATAAACTACGTTCATTATGTGAGACAACAATAGTTTATTATTATTTATAGAAATATTGTAATAGGGAATACACATTACATGAATAATTATAAGTAGAATGCATATGTATTAATTCAGGTATTGCAGTTCTCGAGGACAAGGGTTCATGTAAATTCGACAAAGAACACACGGGATGCATGTAGATGTAGTATACACGAAGGTATCTGTGAAAGCTACCCCAAATATACGGGATGAGCTCACTCGTGATATTCAGGTGATGATGAGATTAAAAACGGGATTCCTTAGAAGATTTTTCTGGAAACATGATATATGGAAACTATTGTTTAAATGAATGGAAATGTGAAGAACCTGATTTTCGAATATAATTAGTAGATTCATATAATTGCCAATGCATCAAGCTGTATTACGCATTTAATATGTATATCCACGAACTAATGTACAGTTCTTGGATGAATCCACTAACTTTGTCTTATTTGAATAATTAGACGTGTCTGTCAGATTTCTCATCCGTCCGTCTACTAATTTATTGAAAATAGTTCATAATTAAATAATTTGTCTCTATACAGAGTGTATCAGCTCAAATGCACGTTTGAGATTTGCGGTGAAACGGTGAACAAATTCGAAAATCTGATGTCGCGACCATTGAATATTTTTTGATTGCGCATCGAATGGGCATATTATTATTATTCGCTTAACTTCCGGTCGCAAATAAAAAAAATTATTTTTGCCATTTCAAATGATATTGAAAAAAGTGAAATGCAAAAGTTGTAGAGCAAGAAAAAATAATAGAGATGAAAACAAAATTTGGACGGATTGCACACATAATAAATCTATCTACACAATAAGAAACACGAAGACTCTAAGATCTACGTCAAGAAAGACGAAGACTCGAAAAACGGAAATCTACAACAGGAATACTTCGGCTTCTCACTTGGAATAAAAAATAGCATTGTAATATGTATTAGCCACCTTGTACGGGTTTGCGTCTGACTGAACGCTTACCTCAAAACAATTGCGAATCGTGAGTTCGGCGTGAAGCTACTGCACGAAGCTAAGGCGTTCCGCCAGCATCAGAAATTTGTCAAAAAATGATAAAATTTCGAATGCAAATATCTCTCTTAATATGTGTGCAATCCATCCAAATTTTGTTTTTATCTCTATTATTTTTCTTGCTCCACAACTTTTGCATTTAACTTTTTTCAATATCATTTGAAATGGCCACGATAATTTTTTTTATTTGCGACCGGAAGTTAAGCGAACGATAATAACATGCCCATTCGATGCGCAATCAAAAAATATTCAGTAGTTGCGTCATTAGATTTTCGAATTTGTACACCGTTTCACCGCAAATCTCAAACGTGCATCTGGACTGATACACTCTGTATATAATTTAAACACTTGAACTATAATAATACAACTTTGTCCTGTTACTCAAGATATTATTGATGCGTACGTGCGACTTTGTACTTCCAAGCGCGTCTTTTTAGGAAATACAGAGTACGAAGTGAGATTATCTCTTTAGTTTGTATTTTTTGTCCTTAGATCCAAATGGAACGCGCAAAGCATAGAAGTACGCGCCGCACCTTCTTAAAAAGAAGAAATAATATAATAAAATATTGTATATTGTTAAGTTATTGTTATGATTAATTGTTCACTGAAGTCTCGCGACATATGAGCGTATCGTCTAATATTATCGGTAAATATAGGAAATTACAATAAACAGATATACAGGATAAGATTTGTCAGCGAGAGTTTTATGGCTTCTCACACATACAATATACACATTAATCAATCATTTTATAAATAATTCCATTGTATTAGTCTGTAACTTTTTGCGATAGAGAAAAAACTATTTACCGCTAAAATAAAATAAACACATATTTCTATTCTGCGAAGCACAGCCAAGTGAGCCAAAAATTTCTCTCACAATACTTCTTCCCTTTCTTCCGTACTATTCGGAAATATTTTGTGCAATGTTGATTTAACCTGTGCATTACAGTAGATTCACGTGCCACATGATATTATGAAGATATAGCTATTTTCTTCAGACTACAAAAATATATATATATATTGCAAAATATTCTGAGACTGTATATTAACTATGCGCGCATACGCGAATAAACCTACGGCACGGGACATATCTTCACCTAGCCTATGTAGATGAACTGAGGTGATTATGTCACCCCGTGTACATACAGCGAGTATTTTTCTGTTCTTACGCTCTTTTTACTATTTTAATCCACCTAAACAACAATAACTACTGAATAATTTATAAAATATCTTGGTTTCTTAACAGAAGCATAATTACAAAGCATATACGTGCTTGCTAAAATTTTGTGTTATCCCCAAGTAAGATTGAAATATTATGCTTTAAAAGTTTACTTGTAACCTCATTTCTTACGACTTTCCATAACTTTATAACTCTTAGGATCTCCCTCGTAAAATATATGTCAATTTTTGTATACGACAGAGTATAAATTACGACTGCATTAACGAAATATTTATCAATATTAATCGATAGAATTCGGTATCACTTTTCCATTTACACTTAAATTTTATTGAAAAAATTAATAAATTTCAAATTAAACTCATCTATTGAATTTTAAATAGCGGATCCCAGCTAGTGCCATATACAGGGTGAATCGTTTAACTTGGAACAGAAGCATTTTACGGAAAAATTGTTCGAACAAATTTCGTTTGGTTTCGAGGGGGGGGGGATGCTGTACTGTTATTTTTTATTCACGGCGGTTTTCAAGGTTTTTTCAAGGTTAACTTTATTTTTTTTAAATGGGAACCGATATTTTTTATTGCAGATTGTTATGCTATATAAAAAACCAATTAACTTTTGTCTGAAACATTTTTTAATAGGGCCAGTATTTTCAATGTTATTTCAACATCAAGTGTAGACCCCGGGATTATTAAACACGAGATTTTGTAGATACGAAAATCGAAAGAGAAGAAAAAAATTAATTAACGTTTTTTTGCGTAAATAACCTATTTATTGTTAATATTGCTAAATAATATTATAACTATTCAAAATGGTGTCTTTCAACATCAATGCATTTTCGAACTCTCTTGAGCTAGAAGAAAGCCTTAGTTAATTTTTTTCTTCTCTTGTTGAAAATACTGATCCTATTAAAAAAATGTTTTAGACAAAAGTTAAATGGTTTTTTATACAGCATTTCCCATTTAAAAAAGTCAAGTTGATTTTCGAAAGACCTTGAAAACCGCCCCGATTAAAAAATAACGGCACAGCACTTTCTTTCCCCCTCGAAACCAAACAAAATTTGTTTGAACATTTTTTTCATGAAATGCTTCCTTTCTGAGATATTCGTTTGTGCCAAGTTAAACGACTCACCCTGTATATAAAAAAAGAATTATAAATAACAAACTTGTTCATCATGCACGAAAATCAATAAATGTAATATAAGTTATTCGATTATTTTTACTTTTCTTTTTTGATTGATTATATACGAATGTAAATTAATTGACCAGGTATAATCAATATATCGTACATTTTCAAAATATATAAGCGGTTTATATCATTGCCACTCAAAGGTTTACCGCTAATTATTTTATGGAGTACTTTCTCTATTATGTCACTTTTATTTCGTATTACGTGCAGAGGCACAAATGGGATCGTATGAATTACCTAAGCTTTCCATAAAACTATATGTTTTTCCATGTTACTAGCAATTAAAAAGTATATGCTAATCAAGCGAATACACTTATCCCCAAAGTGAATATAATAAGAGTAATATAGCGTTGGTAATATGTTGTGACGATTGCTGGCAACAATTTAAACATAAAACGATGCTGCTGATTATCTATAACGTGACGCTTTTTTAAAACTATTAATACGGTTTTGTGAAATGACAAGATATCTCCTGATGTGTAATCGGCTGTTCATATGTAGTGAATAATTCAATAGGCTCATACAGTTTGTTAGAAATGCACCATATATACACTCATTCACTTTTCATTTAGGTGGGCTTGTTGAAATGAAAAAATTCATACCAACGGTTCTCGCTTGGCAAATTGGAAAGTTAAATGGTCCAAGAGATGATTTAATTGAAAGCAATTGCGATGCAACTGGAAGTTTTGGTGTTATAAAAAGGTTCTATTGTTCTCAGTTGTGCTTTATGTAATCATTCATATAATTTTACACAAAAAATAAAAAATGAACGAGGGAGACTAGTATATCCTCGTATGGAATGGTCCTCGTGGACCCTAATAGCTATTATTTCCGTTCAAGTATATTCGTCGTTAGCAATTATCAGACAAAACAAATGCCTCATTTTTTCGATCCCACGATGTTAACTAGTCCATTGTCTTGATAAATTCAATGGCAGAACAGAATTGCGTCCACCAATACTGTTCCTCGCCTTCCAATCTATTCCCGTAAAAACTGTCTACATATTGTACAGTTGACAGAAGAGACGGTGGATTTGTCTGAAATATACAGATGCACATTAACCTACTAGTGTTTACAAGTGAGTATTCCATATATATTTCGAATTATTAATACTTTTATGATAACGTAGACGAGAACCGGTATGAGGTCGTCGGCTGCAGGTATTCCTCTCTCGGATGCCATCGACAATAAATTCATGATCGTAGTTGCACAGCGAAATACACATTGTAGCTTATCACGGGGTGTTTTGTATGCCGATATCACCGCTAATTCGGCTTGGGCCCAAGGCCACGGACACTCATAATGGTAAATTTTTGGAATGCGTAAATCCTTATGATTCGGCGTGACGACTTTGGCAAGTTTTTTTATATGATCATGAAGAAGTTGATCTCTATAAACATCGCCATCTCCATTTGGATATAATGCATTGTGATAGACTCGAGCCATTACAGTCCTCTCCACCACGGACCTCGCGAGTGCCAACTGATTCTCACTTGCCACTAAAAACAAATAATTAAAATTTTGCATAAAAAATTAATGATTAAATGCGCATAACTCGCGTAAAATATTATACGCATCGTATAAAAAAGTTTGTTGTTATGGCGCCAACTGTATAAGGTAACTATTTGTGATATCGCAGTATAATACAATTTAGAAATATATTTTTTCTTGGAGTAAAATTATTATACCCTTTTACCTTGCCAAATAGGGTCATTTTCCATTTCCGTGTTAATTTTTCCAAGAAAATTATCCACTGAATCCTGCTTCTCATCGGCCAGTTTAAGTTCTTTAAATTCATCACAGAAGCGTAAAATAGATGTTTCTCTTTTTTCTAGAAACACCCTTACGCATACAGATACGAGGTGGCTATTTACTGCATCACGATCACACTTGACCCTTTCTCCCAAACTAAATTATATGATATTATTTAATGCATTTTTCATACACATATATTATAGAGCAGTTAGTTATAGCTTACCGATCCAAGTGTGCCAGAGTCGACAACAAACCCTGTCGACATCTTATTAAATAAGCTATGTAGGGGGATCTTTTTTGATAATCATCTCGAAGGGACTTGAAGAGTTTTCTACACCCATCATCATTAAACAATCTAACACATCTTAACGTTTCATGAAGATGTGCTATCAATGCTCTATCTTGTAAATTTATAGCTTCAGCAAGTTGTAGTTGCAAAAAGGTTACTAATTCATTTTCTTTTTGCATCCACGTATTTCTCTACAAAGAAATAATAATCACTCAGTACTTAACTGTCAATAATGGCATATAGGTTATTGTCCGTTACCTCCGAAGCCGTGCTACATGGAATGTGTTGAAGATCTGCAGTGCTTAGCACCATTCGTAGTTTTCGTTTAGCATCAGCGAAGGCGAATGAAAGTTCTACGTTATTCGGATCTATCAAAAGCCTTTCGTCTTCAGCTTCTTTTGTTCGCGACTGACTGCTTTCCACGGAAGCAGTATCGCTTGTTGCGCTTGGTTTCCGTCTGTACTTTGCTAGTATATCGTCGGTACTGTCTAAAATGTCCTCCGACTGTCACTTTTCTGCATGCTCGCATAAATCAACTATTTTCTATAGAGCTTACCACTGTTTATGCTTCCTGTAGAGGTCGTATCCTCCGACATGATTCTACGTAGCCTATGTCTACTAACGTCGAGTCCATCGCCACCAGCTTCACGGTCGTAGCATCTGCTGAGATCATCAGCCCCACGTACCGATTTACCTCGACGGTTCCTTAAGGTCATTTTAAGTTTAACGAAAAAACCTCGCTTGTTCTTCTGATCATCGTCGAGAAGTTCCTTGTCACCGCGTTCAGCTGTCATATCGAAACTTATACTTTTTGGAATAGCACCGGTAGAAGTAGTAGGCTTTGATGTTATAGAGCTAACACCATCCGTTACATCGCCATTTCCATTTGATATAGCCTGATTTAAGCATAGGTCTGAAGCAATAGTATTCTTTGCTCTTGATTCTGACCCGGAACTGCTACTGGATGTCAAACTCGCTGTGCTTAATCTCACCACTACATTACTACTAGTGGGTATGCCACCTTCCTGTTCCTGTAAAAATATATAAGGTCATTCATGTATATATTATATATAAAATGAAGACACTAAATGTGGAATAACTCATAGAATAATCAAATGTTACAATTATATGGAAAACAATAAGTTAGATATATTTAGACATCTAACATCAAATTGTCATTATACTACTTATAGTTATTTGCTATTTGTATACAACTTGTCATTATATCCAAATTTCTTGATTATTGTGAAATTGATTGTAAATGTACAAACTATCAACTACTATGTTATAGGTTTCAATTCAGTGAAATGTTTATTTCAAACAGTTCCCACTGAATTTGAGTATTTTTTTCATTAAAGAGTACTTGAATTCGAAAAACTTGTACCTCTGCTTTAATGTCACCATTTGGTAATTTCTCATTTGGCAATACAGGTGCGGAGATATGATTCGCCAAAAGAAGTGCTGGAGCTACTGCAGCTGCACCAATATGATTATTACTCGCGCCTTGCCGCTCATTTGTACTTCGCCCGTTGTCGATCTGCAGTTTGTCAATAAGATGAACTAGTCTATTTTCCCCTATTGGCTTCCCGTAATCCATATTATTGACATTGTTGGCATTGTTGTCGACGTACTCTATGGCGCTACGTCGAGAGTCTAATTTAGATCCACTACGCCCATTTATGTGCCATCCTGAGGGTGATAGAGAGGCCGTTGGTGAGGTTGGGATTGTGAGTGTAGGTCGACCAATAGGTTCTTCTCGAATAGGGCGGAATAACGATGCAGAACCTTCTGCTCGTATTCCTAGAGTTTAAAAAAAAAGGTTCGGTTTCGAATGTCACGTACTTAAAAAATCGTCGTAAGTTTTCTTACGTGAAGTCATAGGTGGTGGCGTTTCTTCTCCGCCTTCGGGTTCACCACGTCCTTCAATTTCGACTTCTGATCTCGCCGTATCATCGGATCTAAAATGAGAAAACTGATAATATGCTTTTTATTTATTCTGCAGAGATGGAATCAACTAAAGATAGGTAGTATACGTGAATAATGAGACATCCAAATAATTTAAACTGTACACTATAATATGATTCCATAATATAGCCATAAATGAATATTAACAAATTAGAAATATGCTTAAACAATTTGTATTACCTAATATCTATTGTAATTATCCCTGTTGACTTCAAAATTTTTTTCACGTGGTTAACTGTTCTACTATTTAAACAGGATGCCGCAGAATGGATGGTACATTAAAAGATCATCATTGATAAAAAAATTTTGAATACCTAGCAACACTGGCTGTGTCATCGGTATCAACTTCAGTCATTCTTTCTGAGTCACTAGCAAGTACATCCGTACTCCAGGCTTCGGATGCAGTCTCACTGACGTCGAGTATAGCTTGTGTATGCTCCGTCGACAAAATAGGTTGTGATTGTTCAGATGGTGGAGCGAACGGGAATCGCTCTTGCTGCTCAAGAGTCTCGCTGTCCGAGGCCAACACATCTGTAGACCAGGTATCGGATACCAAAGAAATAGTTTCGTCCCCTAAAAAGTATCCTTCGTGTAGGATGCACACGAGTGATGAGTGATGATGATAGACTTTCAATAAATTTCTTTGAAAATTCGAAAGTAGGCATGCTGATGATAGGTTCAAACACCATAATAATAACGATATGCCTATTAAATACCTTCAATAAGTTTTTTAATTTCGAATTTGCAAAATTTATCATCGATTTCTGAGCGACTTTGTTTTGTTGGCATCGTTGGCGGAGGCAAATCCAGCTGCCTCGCTTCACCTGCCGCACGACCATCGTCGCCCTCCGTAATTTGCGAAGATGGTGTGTCGCGACCTAAGAATTATGACAATCATGGATAAGACTGGTTCAATGACCTTTAACCAGAAAAACAAATACACTCAGATGTCTGTTAACGTTATCCCGTTCAAGGTTGTTTTGTTTCATCGCGATTTGGCAATCATTCGGTTAACCGGTAATTTCATATTTCTCTGAACTCACCACCACCGTATCACATGTACCACGGTTACTGCCGTTTCCCTAGCATTCTAAATTTTAAGAATGTATCCTGATCGTAAACTAAGTTAGTAATCAGTTACCACTGTAATATGCTATGAAAGTTACCCGAAATATTCGGAGTTCCGCGGCCGGACACGTTGGCTGATACCATATCGGACAGGTTGTCATTCTGATCTTCGGTCTCCAACTCCAGCGAAGATGCCACACTATGATTTGAGGCCGCTTCCGACACTGCTTCCAAGTTATCCGAAGTGTTACCGATGGACCCTTCAAATAAGACTAATCACATTACTGTAGACGCGTTGTTGGTGGTGATATGACGAATGATTCTAATGTTTGGCAATAATTTTGTTATGGTTCCTCGGACCTTGTGACTTTTCAGTTATTTAAGATCGTAGAGCAGATCTGAATTGTAACCGCGTTTGAACAGCTCAGAATCTGCCATTATATTAAAGATGAATGATTAAAGCTGCTGCAGAACAAGTATATGACATGCGATGATATCAGAAGGTTAAAATTAATTTCACGAGTACTTTCTTTTGTTTGTCAATTTTTGTTTGTGAAAATCTAGCCTGCTGTAATCATTATAACGCGAGACATCTCACTCAATTGTATTTTACCAAGGTAGAATACCTAATGTCCAAAATTGTTTTTTAATAACAAAAAATTGTTCATTTATCTCTCTAGCATATTTGATAATGTTGGACTGCCAAATGTTTCTCTAACCAAGAATCTTATTTTTGGAACCATATTTTAAATAAATAATTTATTAATAATAAATTATGTTGGAAAATTGTTTTTAGTCAATAAATTTGATTACTCTAAATATTGAATATAAACGTATAATCAAACACCAGTATTTTGGGATTTTTCAGTGATAAACAATACCAAATTCAAAATGGCGGATGGAATATTCAATATTAACTGGATTCGGCTGAGAATTCCTACTCGGAGGCTTCTTGGATCGTTGATGGAGAATTCGGTGTAAAAAGTATTATATTCTAAATGGCAGATACATCTGTATACATATATATATATATATATATATATATATATATATATATATATTGAATACAGCTGATTTTTAATATTCCGTCCGCCATATTGGATCCGCTATTATGAATTTCTTACTTCTGACTCCGGATTAGTAATCAGCGAGCACAAAACCCCCAAGTAACAAGTTCAATCAAAATATATTCAAAAGAAAAATTCGTGCAATATTAAAGGGTTAACATTAAAATTCAGAATGGTCCAGAATATGTCTTCGAATAAAAATACAGTGGATTCTAACCCGTTAAAATACATAGACGCCATCATTATCTCTGATTTCCTTTTCCTGACTGTTCTTGTTATCACATTAACTGCAGTCGAGTAGTATTCCTGGTAATAAGACGATGACCGGAAAAACCATGTCACGGTAGACTAAACGAAAAAAGGAGAGTAATCGAATGTACATTGTTCTATAGTTTTTTCTAAGTAGCGATCTCAAAAACATCTATTAATATCTTAAAATTTCTACGTGTGACACTACGTACATGCATATTGCAGTTAAATCACGGAAAAACGTAACACGCCAGCGAACTATTGTAAGACGTTTATATAAAAATAATGTATATATAAATATTTCTATTACAAAGAAAAACCCGACAAGATTGTAAAAGAAATCAATTCAAATTAAATGACCTTTTGCTTGCATCAATTTCATTATTATCCATGAAAAATATAGTCGGAACTATGTATTTTCAACTTTCCACACCATTTCTCTTTTATTGTGCTTGATCACTAATCGTTGATAATCTGCGTAGTTGAATGCGCTGTCGTTGACTATCGACTATTGAGGTCACGGATATAGGAATACACGAGATGAAGAACGAGAGCTTATATGCGGGATAAGGAAATCGTCTAAAAGATGACAGGAGTCAAAATGGACTTTATCATATGTATAATGTATCTACTGTCGAGCCCTGCAAAGTACAACGAATCCGCATTGTCAATCGTTCGAGCTGCCCTATCTCTCAGGTGCGTTCCCTCTTCACGACACGAACGCGTTAAACAATGTGGCCGATGGAGACAGCGAAAACATAATGAGTGGAGCCTAAACGACACGGTAAAGTGCAACTCCGATCTCGAGCGGTTCCACTTTGCGGTGTCCGACTGTAATGTACAACGTGGTATTGTGTTAGAGTAGAAACATTCGTTATTGTGTTAGTGTGCAACTTCCCATTATTCTACATGAAATCAACTCAATTTGTGCCCATAAGCATAACACATATTGCTACTGTCGCATAATGCCAATTTATTACCAGTTAAGTATTTATTTATTTACCAGTTAAGGTTAAAGACTTATAGCACTAGCCAGACTTTTAACTATCTGCGATTGGTCGAGCACAATCAAAGACAAACAGTAGTTTAGTGAAAACTTAGGATACTCAAGAGGTTGAAAATAGCGAAGTTACTTGCTTCAAAGGAGTTAAACATATATAGATCTGACTGTATGGTAGTGTGACATGAGCGGATCCAAGTGGTTACACAATTTGACATTACTAATGATGCATAGTTTGCATTTTGCTACAAGGCATTGTTCTTGTGGATTTTTTCAACTCATTTCATCAAAAATCTTTGGCATAATATCATAGCAAACTTGTGTGACATAGATTTGTATTTCAAATGCTCATTGCGTACCTTCATCGTGTGATAAAGAAAATCGTGTTCTTTTTTCTTGAGTTTCGATGCGCTCGACACTATTGGTACCTTCTCTGCGATTGTGTCCATTATGCATATCATCAGGGAGATTCAAAGTCACAGGACCACTGTCGATGTCATCTTGTATTTCCATACAAAGAACCTACGTGTAATACGTCAGGATTGAATATAGAAACCACTACAAGGATTTTAAAGCAGGTAGTATCATACCTTTTGCTCGCTCAGTAAGCCAACAGTTTCACTGGACGTAGGACCGAAAGGTATAACAAGAACATCTTGAGGAAGTTTGGAATCAACTAGGTCATCCTCTGGACCAGAAGCACCGTTCATCTCGTCAGAAACTCCGTCCGCCATAGCATTGGACGAAAGTGATGACGATATCCGTGTATCTCTTCCGCGGCCAACTGACATCAGACAGTGTAAGTGTAACAATCAGAGAAATTGAAAATGAAACAAAGACTAGCTTCGAAGACTAGAAAGCTTACCTTTGCCAAGAAGGCCAACTCTTTTGTTTGGAGTCTCTGGTGAAATGTTACTGCCAGTCTTATGTGTAGTTAATAAATCCGAAGGTAACTGTGAGAGCATTTCGTTCAATTGTTTTCGATTGACAGCACTACCAGATTGAATCTCATCTGCGACATTGTAGTTAGCGACACTTTGTAAAAATGTAATTACAGTGTTGAGTTCGTTCTCAGTGAAGAGTGCGGCAGATCTAGAAAGTCCTTGAAGCTTGCTATTATCTATGACAGCAGGTTCGTCCTCGAGTTCATCAGTAGCGCCCTCTAGCATAGCGTCCAGCATGGACGAGACAGAATCTTTCTCGAACCGCCTGTAAAGGTCCATTACTTTGGCGTCGATAGTTTGATATTTAATCAATGATAGCATCTGCAAGATTTGACCGACTTGTATGAGATTAAATCTTGCAACGTAGCTAATGGGTGCGTCAGTGATGCCATAAGGTTCTGGATTGACTATAGCTGGACATATGAAATAGGTGAAGACAAGATCGGTACACATTGCATGTACTTCTCTGGGATCAACATTCCCATTTTTTCCCAAAAGACCAGCCATCTGTCTGACGAGCCAACACACGCTCGTGGGGAAACAGTGCATATTCTCGCGAATGCTCACGATGAATCTCTGACTAATTCGTACCAAAGAATTAATCGTCCAAAGTCTATAACGTTGTAACTTTGTTTGGTATTCCGTTGTACCTTCCTTGCCAAATTTCTTTAACCTTTCTGCAGGTGGAAATCTTATTGGTGCCTTGTCCGGATCTATATCGAGAAACATCTCATCTTCCATAAGTAACTGCATTATGGGGCTGTGCAGAGCAGCGGTTAAAAACAACTTCGCCGAAAAAAGGCCCTCATGGAAAACAGAATAGAATCTAGAGAACGCACAGGTCCCTTGGCGTAGTAGTCTCCTCGGATTATCTGATGGGACAACTTGAAGAAATATGAGGTGTCTTAGTAATTTTAATACTAAAATCTTGTCTTCTGGTAATAAACAACTGCCAAATAGACCAGCTGCCAGAGATTGTATTATGCACTGCATCATCTCCGGTACGACCTTATCACCTTCCACGAGACAAGATGCTAGAAGTTTTGGCGACTTTCGCAATGCGTCCAGGAACTCCCCGTATGCCAAGCATACTTGATAACGTAGATGTTTATATCCGTCAACGAATTGAGAATTTTCCAAAGTATTGGCTCTCTGGCAGCAAGAAGCTGGAGTGCAGTCTGGCCTTGATACTATCAGCTGATTTAGATTAACTCTTTGTTGAGCCGTTACCCATGCTTGTTGAGCCAGATCAGATGACATATATATAACCTGTAATAATCAGTTTTTCATATTGAATATGATAGAATATATTACGCAAAATTAGTAGTTATAAACATGTAAGTAGGTACAAATAGGTGTCTATCCTTCTTTGGCGTATTGCCTGAAAATTTCAACTTTTCGCAAGTGAAGCATGATGACGAGATACCATTTTTCACGTACTCATTATTTTCAATTTTTCATTTTAAAGTAGCCATAATAACCCTCTGGGCACTATTCGGATTCCATCCTTAGCATTTTTTCAACGACCAACAACTCTCTAACAATGAAGAAGGCGCGTTCTATTGCCCTAATAACCCTCATAATACAAATAGACAAGGTGCTTGCGCATTTGGACTGTGACGTCACCGGACTCTCTCTCTGCTTTGATTGACATCAGTTCCACTCTAAGGAGCCATCTTCTTACGAACCAAAAAAAAATAGGTCTCCTCATAGTGAAACTGATTTCGCTTTGAACGTGACCCAATTGAACCCTATGCGATTTAGATCAAAGTGCAATCGCTAGTGACTTAACTCGTCTACTTGTATTATGGTAAGCCATATGAGGCACATAGTTATTAGTACTGAGATCCAAACTACGCGTCGAGTGTTTGAATACCCCTTTTAATCCATATATAGGTGTATACGAGATTGGTAAGTAAGTAGGTTATTCAATTTTTATATTTTTCCATATTTTTAGATTGGACACATTTAATTTGCTATTATGTATTTATAACAAGCAAAAGTAAAATATATATTTCCAACGAAAAAGATGCTTTGACACTAATTTATGACGTCACGAGTTGAATTGAAATCTTTGTTCATTAGTCACTTCTTTGTTGCTCGCTGTTTTGGTGTGAATGAGCTCAAATGGGCCTTGCACACCAAAGGCAACAGGCAACGACCAATGGACAAGATGCTTTAGGTCTGAATTATGACGTCAACATCTCGATGCTCTTGTCCCGTTGGTCGCTTCTTTGCTGTTTGGTTAACCAATGTAACCAGCATCGAAGCGACGATGTCATAAATCAGTTGTAAAGTACTTTACTGATTGGCCGCTGATTGCTTTCCGCAACCTTCTGTTTAAATCAGACCCAAGAAAATTATGGTGAATCATGTGAAACTAATGCGCATGCACACCCTGATTCAATGAGATAAATGGCAAAAAACGATGAAGAACTTCCATGTCTTATAGAATAATTAGTTAAGTGCAGTTAAATGTCGATAAAACTCCTGCGTGTAAACGTATTCAATGAAGCTACTAACATATACTACGGTCAATTACAGCATTTTTATAGACATCAGATGTCACTTGATATGCGAAATCATTAAAAATACAATTTGAAATCCTGAATCAAAGTTTCACCCTAAATGTAAGTTATAATGGAATTACAATATTCCTAACTCATTCAAGGTAAAGATTGAATAGCTGTAGTGGCATAAATGCGGACCTACTAATTGTAAGTGCAGGGTTGAAATAGAGTTAACCAATCAAAAACGAGATTTGAGCGGAATAAATTAACTTGATTGCTTACATTAGCTCTATTTAAACCCTGCATAGTGGAAACATATGCATTGACTACGTTTAGACGAAGGTCTTAAACCGGTTTAGTTCATACTGATCAATTTATCAATCCCAAATATTCCTTACAAGTTGAAATGTCTATGATTTGTCTATTCCCAGTTTAAGACCGTTGTGTAAACTTAGTCATTGGGCCTCTTCTCGTTACCTACACTCTCTGCACTTTTCAAAGTGTGCAAATTCTTATTGAAGGATATTTTTAAGTAACCAATGAGAATCAGCACTTTTTGAAAAGTGCAGAAAGTGTAGGTAACAAGAACAGACCTATTGGCTCAATAAATGATTGTTCGAATTTAGTTTTTTAGGTATTAGAAGAAAACGGCGACCTATCAAACCTTTTAAAAAGACTCTAAATACCACCAAACGACCACCAATCGATTGGTACAAAGAAAAATGTCAAAAGTCAAAGTGGTGGGGCTGACTTTGAGGTCTTATTTTCAGTGTAACTTGTGTTCCACGTCCCTTGACGGATTTTTTGGGAACGAGGAATAGTCTCGGGAGCGTTATCTGATGTAGTTTTTCATAACTAAAACAGATGCTGATGAAGTTAGCACTGTAACATTTACTTTTTGAACATCTTCTTTTGCTAAATAATTATTGGTTTTTGTTGGAATAATTAGAAAGTTTGACGGTTGCTAATTTTTGTTGGAAAATAGAAAATAAAATTTGAAATGTGAAGTTAGCTCTAAAAGGCTTATTCTTTACAAAAATACCTCTTCTTTGTGTGCAATCGATGCCAAATTTTTTGTTGGTCACGGATTACCCAATTAAAAAACTGGATGGTAAGCGGTTTCGTTGAAAGCAAAACAAAACAAAACCGTACGCGCACCTGTGAAATGTGAATTTGGCCTCAAAGTCACCTGTTTAAAGATAGCCGGACAACCTTAACTTTTTAATTTTTGATTATACCTAATCGATTGGCCAATCCCAGCCTTCGATGCTTACCATGCTGCAAAGGTTCGATTTTTCGTACCTCGTGTATTAATGACCGTCAAAGGTTTTAGTTGTGATATTTGTAACCACCGAACGATTGTGCATCGATTAAGTCCATCCCGACTTTTGAGGATGATTTTAATTAAGAAATATATATTATATGTATACAGCCTAGTTCACAGCCACGCGGCAAGAGATCGATGGACCACCAAATATTTTAATTAGGCTACGAAATTGTTACCCGCTAGAAAATATAAAAAACCTTGCCTGCATAATAACTCACGCACTCGTATAGTCATAGTCCCTTACAAGTTCCATGGCCCGTTGGTCAAATTCGTTTTGAAAGATTGATTGTTGTGGTATTATCACCAAGGGGAGGATCGCTCGGCAACTTCAATTCGGAGGATATAAAAACCCGCGGAATCGGGGTAAAATCAGTCAATCTGGCCTCGACTGACCGACCAGTAACTGGCGAGTTGCTGAAGTGGTCCTGGCAACTCGCTTCAGCCTCTTTGCCTTCCCGCAGTAACTCTCACGTTCCACTTCGGGGAACCCTGGTCGATTCTATAGCACGAGCATGCCACGACGAAGAAGTTCACGGAGAAGACGACGAGTGTACACCGCATGGCGAGAAGTTGGCGCAGAGGCTCCCTACGCTCCTCAAACCCTCGATCTCTCGCCCGCTCGGTCTGCTTCGCGAATGCAATGCCCGAAGTCAAGTCCTGCAAGTCTAACGACCTCCATCTTCGCCCAATCCTTCGAGACGCCCGACGTTGTCCCTTTCTGGCGACACGGCCGCCCTGCCGTGCAGCGATCCCGTCCCTCTTAAGCCCGCTGTCGCCTTCACCGGAACATCCAGGGCCACGACTTCCGGAGGAACGAGAGCCGCACCCCGCCGGACGGCAACACGTGTCGAACGCGTTAAACGGAAGTTGTCTGATTTGTTTGACACCCCATAAAAGGGAAACTGTTATTTAAATAAAAAGAGCTAGGCAATCCCCAAACTGTTCTTCCCCAAAAGCGTCCACGTTATTAAATTGTAGCATAACAAAATGACCGCCAATCGATTAAGTATAATAAAAAAACAGAAGGGAAAATAGAAATAAAGAAGCCGAACAATACAAAAGTAAGGAATAGTGGTATAAAAATAGAGAAGAAATAGAAGAACGTAAAGAATGAAACATAATGATATAATCTCAAGATGTCGCACGCGCACCCGAAGCTTCCCCGCCATTTTTCATTAGGAATGCGATAAAAAAGAAGTTTCATATTTATTCCACGTTGTAGCTGAGATTTCAACGATTAAAACGCGCTTTTAAACAACCAAAATTGAGTTTGCTAAGGGGTTAAATTTTTCATTTGAAAAAACGCCTAAATTTTGCGAGTTCCGCTCGAGGTACTCGGGTG
>JARQTJ010000103.1:40405-58234 GCA_030142635.1 Trachelus troglodyta | reverse complement strand
CTGTCACATGTTCGTCAGGCTTGTCATGACTCGATATGACATTTCTACTTGAGTGAACGTGCTCACAGAGTGAAATTTCCGCCAATTTCCTCCACTACTTTTAGCGAGGCGGTTGAGCGAGGCGAAATTCCTGGCCCTAGTTATGAATAATTTTAATACTATTTTCGCATTGATTAATCTAAGACTGAAGGATGCACTCGATTCGAAAATTCGAAAGCTGAACTTGACACAGGTGAAACTTTTCAGATTAGATGTGTCCGATTGATTCAAATATATTTAATGATGGTGCCTTTTGTACTTCGATTTTTGAGTGGGAAGCTTCCTCGGTTTGAGCCCTAGTGCATGTAAATCATCCACGTATAGAACAAGTAGTATGGTTCTCCTTTTAATAATATTGAAGTAAATATTGACTTCGTTGGGCTGATATAGCTGCCATGCTCGCCCTCATGACCTTTATTAGTCTTGATGCAACTCTTGGCACGCTATTTCATAAAATAGTCGATAAATGTAGAAAAATCGGCTCTTCAGGAACTGAAAAACATGTATCAGCAATGGCCAATATAACAACAAACCCAACGCAAATTTGAAAAAAATAATTTTGGATTTGAGTAAATCAAGCTGTGTCAACCAGTAGATTTTCCTCGTCCAGAAAAGTTGAGCCTCTGCTGCAATAAGCGCTAATAGTCATGGATGCTTCACACTAATCCCAATGTGTACGGATCGTGATTAATGATATTCATTCTACACAGGCCATCTCTTGTAAGACGGTGTTTGTACTTTAACGAAAGATTTTAACGAGAAAATAGATAGAAAGATAGGTACTCTAAGGCGTTACACGATTTTTCGCCAACAAATGACTCAATAATCTTTCCGAATTTCCCGGGATTACGCGATACGAAACAAACAACTCATTGAAATACCAGATGGGCGCCAGACACCACGAGGTGTCACAATATCTAAAGAAACTCCCTGGAAAATATGAAAAGAGGTCCGACTAGCAGGAACGAACAAAAGGTATGGTAGAGGGGCTGGGTCGACGCTGATGTTAAATAAGGAGAGTTAAAGGAAATGATAGTGAGAAGAAATCAGATTAAGAACTCATGAAATACAGTAACAGAAAACATAACACATTGATCCCTTTTATTCTGAGACTTCAAATAATATAAAATTAACAGTTTAACAATTTCGAGAATGAAAATAAATATCACGCGATACAAGGTCCTTTTCGGGACACGTGAACCAAAGTAAACGCAAATTATAAATGCACGCGATACCACGTCCTCTACGGGACACGTTAACAATATTCGCGATATCATAAACAGTTACTAACAAGATACACCCAATTCAAGAAAACGCGAAAACAGAAAATATATATTACACGGATTAACGGAAAGACAATACGTGAACTCACGAGACGCGTGGAACACGGATTCGTTCAACAGTTCTCCAGGGTCACAGAGGCATTAATCTAAACTCAATAATACATTTCAAAAATATAGAAATTAATACGGAAGGCACGGAATCTTTTCCTGGCTGGCGATACGCGAATATCTCCTAGGCCGAAACCGGGAAGAATAAACGAACTGTTCTAGACGTGCTAAGGCACGGAAGCCAAGAAAGTAAAGATTTCGCCTTTTAGACAAAATTGCTTACCTAAGCGTTACATTTCGGTACCAATGCGAGACAACTATTTTAGCGCGACCGGCCAAGACGGCCAACGAGGAACGAATGGCGACACGCTAACGAGATCGCTACCTGCACTGTCCTATACAATAAAGTAGTACCCTTTTCGGCCAATCATCGTCGCGGAAGAATTACTCACTGGCATTGCTACGCACAAATATGGAAGTATGCCACTGGACTCAAAATATAAAGTATATGATGGAGATGACACTGGAGATTCCCCACTCTTGGCCATTTTGGGCGTAAGTAGATTCCGGAATATTCCTGGGCTCTTCCTGACCACAGACTAACTGCTCCTTTATTTTGTCCCCCGATCACGGTCAGGAGTACTCCATTCTTCCCGACTCTGCTCAAGTGCCGACCAATCCAGTAATCAGTAGAAGGTCATGCACTTGACTCCTTGTATCAGCCAAAATATTGTCAGCTACGGCACGGCTATTCTGACAAGTAACACGTCCGCGTGTTTATTTCTATAGTACAATAATTCTGAACTGGTAATATTTGCTCGGTCAACCTGACTAACCAGATAACCGATTTGCAAAAGAAATAGTCAGTGCTGTCGTGATCATTTCTCCTTATTTCCGGGAATGACAAACCTCTATCCAGTAATCTCAGTCTGGCATCTTGTCCATCTGGTACCACAACATGTCAGTACTTTCATCTAATACTGTCATGACATTATAATATCACTTCCATCCAGTGATAGGGTACTTCCATGCTGTACTATTAAGCGCCACATCACTTCCATCCAGTGATAATGTAAATTTGTACTTCCATCCAGTACTATTGAGTCTCATATCACTTCCATCCAGTGATAAATTCGTATTTCCATCCTATGACCGCGGACCGATTATCGCGACCCGTTGACACTCCGAGAACCGTGCTCCGGTGTTACAGAACTCGCAAGGTGGTAAGAGGACTTTCGAACAAATGATTACGCTCAGTTTAAGTTTTTAAGTTTTCTTTTTAACTCAAATATCGTATTTATTTTTACTTACAGTATAAATTGTAGAAAGCAAAAAAATCTATCTAATTAATCCATTTAACTTAACACTGGTTCTCAGTCCGTGCTCGAGTTTTTCTCTTCGCTGGGTTCCAAATATTTTCTCTCGTCGAAAGAAGCCTGACTCTCGGGCATCTTTCTTAGACGATCATGGGGGTATTTATAGTTGCGTTTGCAGTTTAAGGACGTCAAAACGTATCTGTCACCTGCCAGAACTTTGATGACTTTAAAAGGGCCCCGATATTTAGCGTCGAGTTTCGTCTGATGGCGTTCTTCGTTTTGTAATAGAACAAAATCGCCTACCTTAAATTTGTTTACTTGTGCCTTAGTGCTGTCGAACCTCTTCTTTTCGTATTCCGCGCTTTTCTCGATATTCTCTACGGCCTGTTTCCTAATTTGAAAAAGATCAATTTCGGATTCGTTTTGGTGGGGTAACATTATTTCTAGAGGTCTAGCAACTCTGTCTATCATGAGCTTTAAAGGACTAGACTTGGTGACGCGATTGACCGTGCAGTTTAGAGCCAGTTGGATTTCAGATAACGCTCCTGCCAGGAACGATCGCTGCTGGTCTCTCTTGCTGTAAGCATGCTTTTTAAGGTGCCCATGACACGTTCCACCTGACCATTAGCTCGCGAACCTCTGGCGGAAATCAGATGTAAGCTGATGCTACGTGATTCGCAAAACTCGCGGAATTCTCTGCTAGCGAAGCAACGACTTTGGTCAGCTATTACACGCGTCGGCGTGCCGAATAAAGAGACACTAGTCTTGAGTGCCTTGATACTACTGGTGGTATCAATATGCAAGGTGTGGTGTAGTAACACGAATTTAGTGAACGCGTCGATTAGGACATAAACGTATTCCTTCTTATCGTTTTTCCCGCTTAATTTTCCTGTAGCGTCAATATGCACAGTGTGCCAGAGAACTGCTACTTTTGGTATGGGGTGTAATTCGGCTTGGATCTTACCTGAGTGAGACTTGGAGGTTCTACAGGTAATGCAGTTGTCGACGAATTTTCTGACGTACTTGGACATGTTATCAAACCAGTATAGATCATAAATCTTTTCAAGGGTTTTCTCTCAACCCAGGTGCATTAGGGACTCGTGCACGTTATTAATAATTGACCATCTGAATGCCCTAGGCACCTCAGGTAAACATCGCGTTCTGCCGTTTCTTTATATTTTGCGATAAAGGACTCCCGAACGCAATTCGTATGTTTTAGCTATGTCGTCGGCAAGTTTTTCATTGGTCAGGTCGGCTATGGTTTTAGAGATTTCTTGATCGCGTTGTTGTTCCGCATGCAACCAGTTATTGCCTAAGTTAGTCACGTTAACCTGTCTCTGTCGAACTTTCTCTGGGTTAATATTAGGCAGTATCGGCAGAGGATTTTTCGAGAAGAAATCTGCATGGCACATTCGTTTGCCGTTCCTATATACGATGTCGAAATCAAATGCTTGTAGGAAGGCCCACCACCTATGCACTCTGGGGGTAAGGTCTAATTTCTTGCACGAGGATTGTAGCGAGTTACAATCCGTAATTACGCTAAATTTGCGTCCGTACAAGAAATGTCGAAAATGTTTAATAGCGTTGACAACCGCAAGAGTCTCGAGCTCATAAGAATGGAATTTAGATTCAGCCGTTGATGTACGTTTACTAAAGTACGCTACCACATGGAATGTTTCATTCTTTTTTTGCATAAGTATTGCACCATATCCGATCGAGCTTGCGTCGGTATGTACTTCGATGGGGCAATTTGGATCAAAGATCATTAAAACAGGTTCGTTCGTCAGTATAGAAATTATTTTTTGCCTAATAGCCTCATGTGACGCTTTCCAGTCGATTCGCCCTTTAATAGAAGTTAGTCGATAGAGAGGAGCCATAATTTGGGAAAACTTGGGTACAAATTGTCGAAAGTACGAAACCACTCTTATGAACTGTCGCAGCTGGGTTGCCGTTTCTGGCGGTGGTTTGGCAGTCAGAGCATCTATTTTTTTTGGAATTTGGTCTAATTTGGCCATCGCTAACCTCGAGCCCGAGAAACACTACGCTTCGTTTGAGAAAGGAACATTTAGAAATCTTTAATAGAAACCCGGCCTTAGTCAATACTTCCAGGACCGTGCGAAGTCTATCCAAACCTTCCCTAACGTTAGCAGCTACTATAAGTATGTCGTCCATATAGACAACAACAAATAAATAGGCCAGTTCACCCAGCACCTTGATGACCGCGCGTTGGAACACGGATGGCGCGTTGCTCGACCCAAAGGGCATGGTCAGGTATTCATAATGACCGTCGGGTGTGACGAAGGCCGTTCGCTCGACGGAGTTTGGATGAACAGGGACTTGGTGAAACCCGCTAGACATATCCAAGACAGTAAAGAAACTGCCACCATGCAGCCTGGCGATCTGGTCGGAGATCAGAGGGAGGGGATATCTATCCGGTATAGTGTTGTCGTTCAACTCGCGATAATCTACGCACATCCGGTCAGAGGAGTATGGGACTCACAAATGGAGAACAACTAGGGCGAATAATGCGATTGGCTAGAAGTTCGTTAATCCTACCGCGGACAATTTGCTTTTCTTCCTGGCTCAATCTGTAGGGTCGTCGATAAACGGTCTTATTGGGGTCCTTTAAACGTACTTGCATTGGTTCGGTATCTAGACGACCGCACGGCGTACCGCGAACAAAAGAGTCTCGAAATTCGTCCAGAATCGTCAATAAATCCGATCTATACTCCGGAGAGATATCCGTGTCAATATCGTCGAAGTTAATTTCCTTGGGTTCACTCATAGCGCACGTGTATACTGCATTCGCTTTATAAAGTTTTACTTCATTAAGCGTCATATGGACTGCTAGTCCCTGGTACAAAACCTCACGGCCAACCATGATGTCGTGTCTTAGGCAACAATCAGGCAACACATGGAACAGAATTTCGAGAGTAATTTCGTCAATCTCAACAACTGATAGAACTTGTAGAGAGATAATTACACAACTCTGGTCGATACCGGTCATGGTAACTACATTATTAAATCGTCTACCACTGATCTTGACAGATATCGACTCCCTTATGAGAGAGCATTCGGCTCCAGAATCGTAACTGAATAAGAAAAACGAACCAGATCGACGTAGCGTCCCCGAGGGTGCGTTGACCACACACAGATCCACTCGTCGTTCGGATGACATTTCTCTCTTGCTGTTGTCTTCCTTCTCGCCGTACCTGGACAGCGCGAAGCATAATGTCCAACCGCCCTGCACTTGAAACAAGTGATCGACGATTTCGCAGGTGCGGGGTTGATGCCTCTACCCGATGATTGTGCGTTAGGTGTGCTTGTCCTTGAGCCTCTTCGGGAGTTATCCTTTTTAAAGCGACACTCCGAGGATTTGTGTCCCATCTTGCTGCAGGTGAAACATCGAATGGATGTAGTTGGCGGCGTCGGCCTGAATCGTTTATTTTCCACACCATCTTTGTCGCTCTGCAGCACGGAGGTCTTTCTCTTGAACGACAAGGCCCGGAGTTCCTGCTGCAGTCTGGTTTTGGTACCGATTTCGGTCGTAAATGCAAGTCGTTGGAGACGAGGTTCGTATTGCGAGACATGTGCCAACACAACGGAAACAGCAATTTCTTCGGTCGTCAGATCCTTTCATCGGAACAGCAGTGATGTCATGCAGCGGGCAGCATAAGACGAAAGGCATTCACCGTCTTTCGGTTTCCCGTTGTTTAGGTTGATCAGACAGGCCGCCGAGGTCTCCGGACAATCAAACCTTGCGATGAAGAGGTCTCGAAACTGAGGCCAAGTCATGTCACGAAACGATATCTGGGACAGCCAGACGGAGGCGGATCCCCTTAAAGCTCGGCTGAGCGCGATCATGAGTGGTCCTCCTTGTAATGATTGATCAGCTATGCATATGTCCGCTGTTGATATCTAAGAGCGTGCGTCGATGTCGGTCTTTTCCGGGTTGAACTCAGGTAGTCTGATCTCGGTGTTCTTGTCGGGCGTCTTCATTGCTCGTATCAAGACCAAGAAATTCTGGCCCTGTAATTCAAGTAGCGAACGCCATTTTTCCTCTTCCTTATCGTCTTTCTCTCGTGGAGGTGATGATCCCACTTCTGATGACGGAGATGACACTGGAGATTCCCCACTCTTGACCATTTCGGGCGTAAGTAGATTCCGGAAGATTCCTGGGCTCTTCCTGACCACAGACTAACTGCTCCTTTATTTTGTCCCCCGATCACGGTCAGGAGTACTCCCTTCTTCCCGACTCTACTCAAGTGCTGACCAATCCAGTAATCAGTAGAAGGTCATGCACTTGACGCCTTGTATCAGCCAAAATATTGTCAGCTACGACATATACGATATTTTCTTAAAAAAAAATATATCACCAATAACCCTTCACGAGAAGGACGCGATAGATTCGATAATTAATTGCCGGAGTCTTTTCGTGATCGCCAGTATACGATGCACGGGAGGTCGGTCAAAATTTTATAAAAGCAAATCCCGTTTCCAGTCTATACCTATACCGGTGGTATGACGTTACGTCTAATCGGTTGACCCGAGATCTTCGAAATTGTCACTAGCTCGCTGCCGTAGCTTCAAGGGTGTCCAGTTTGCTCTGGTGGTGATCTTCGTCCGGACCAGGTCGGGACGGCTAGGTGGCGGAGTTCGCGAATCTCACGCCGAGGTAGCTTCTGCTCCCCATCCTCTTCGGTACCGTTGATGCTCCCTCTTCGGGACATCGGTACCGGCCGTTACGAGAAGACGAAAAGGTCCATGGCGATACCTTCCTCGATGTCGACTCCTTAATCAATCAATCATAATCAACTACGAGAAGCAGTAGTGATGTAAAATAGCAGCGAAAACGTTATAGGAAATTTTGAAAATACAATTAAAATGATGCGCCAGTGCTAGATCATACAATAGGGAAACATATAGTGACTCATGTACTTGGCCTCAATAATATAATATCAATACTTTATATTAGAGGAATTTACAGCACTCCTGAACTTGGCGTAGTCTTTTACACGTAAGTGGTTTTGTAGGAAATTTATTTTTACAACAGATTGCAATAACTGTCAGGACAGTTTCAGGATATCAGAAAGGGGTTCAGAGGAGTGTTAGGATATTTCTAGGAAGTTAGCGGTGCGGTAGGACGTAGAAGAGGCTTACCAAAGAGTCTTAGGGAATCCGAAGACTTGCGTCTGTTCATTTTTCTTATCTTTACCCCTCCCTTAATCAGTGGCAGACGGAGGTGAAGCAGGATCACTGTGATACCTAAAAAGATTCACAGGAGCGTTAGGATATTTCTGGAAATTTGTAAAAATTTATAAATAGGATATGGACCCAGAATAGGCTTACCAGAAAATGATAGAGAATCTAAGGACTTGGGTTTGTTCAATTTTTTTGGTCTTCACCCCTGCTTTAGTCAATGGCAGGAGGAGGTTATTAATCATAAACCTAACTATTGAAATATTTCAAAAACCTAACTTATTGGTATGCGAACTGTCAGTGTGTGTTTATGTGAAACAGTGAGCTGTGCTTAGATGTCATTTTTTGGAGTGGCCACACTGCCGTGTGGGCGATTTGGAACCAACTTCAGTTAGTGCATTTGTTCTGAGTAATTATGTATAATAATAAACAACAAAATTGGCTTCTCGTCTTCTAATGTGTTCGTCCGTCATGTGTATTTTCACGGCTGCTTACGATGTAAATCAGTAACGGCACATAGAAGTTCGTCGAATACTAAGGTTTCGAGGTCCGCTATCCCCATAATTGCTTCGATGATATATGGTTGTGCCTCAATAGGCAAAACATTTTCTGATATAGTTTATCATTTTGTTTCACTTACTTCACAGTTGTTGGTCATTACGAATTTAATGTTCAAATTTAAAAATCATCCTTTGAAGCACTATTGCGTCAATGTCGCTTAAAGGAACAACACACACTTCGAAGTAACTTGTATTCTATTATAATTTTATATATTTTTGACGTACATGTACTGAGCAAGAACAGGTTCACCGTAGAATTTTAATAGGCCTTCTTTCCTTGTCAGTGATTTTTCCGACACAGTACTGTTTGGAGAAAAAATATATATGTCGTAAGTGGAGGATGCCCGTGATCCTCCTGTCCATATTCTGGATCACCCAACTTCCTAAGATTTATTAGGGAAGGACGACTTGCAAGTTCGTTGATGAAAAAAAGTTCATCGAACAACTTGAATGTTTATTTTCGGCACTCTTTACAAATGGCAATACACCGCCGGTGAAGTCCGTAGCGTGACGACGGGCAGCCCTCACAGTTCCGAAACTACCGAGGCATCATCTCCGTTCCCTCTCAAACTTCGAGTGAGTCTCCTTAATCGTCTCGACTCTGATAAGGTGAAACTCTCCTCATCCGCTTTCAGGGTGGAGGACACCTTGTCCACCTGTCGCCACACCACAATACCAAAATCAATTTCCAAATGCAAATAATAAGAATAATCAAAAAATTAAAACAGGACAGTTAGGTCCAGTCTCTGTGGTTCCCTAATGTGCGCCAACATACATATGTGTTAATTTCATGTAAGGAAATTGGCAGTCGTTTCGCTGTATATATGATAAAATATACAAATATAATGCATTTGATATTTTTTTAAACAAAGGTAATTCTATATGAATATAATACCTTCTGCATCGTTGAAAATGAAAATAGACTTAATTTTTACATTAACAAATTGTGCTGGTGGCTCAGTAGGTAGAGTGTTACACTCATTAGTTGCAGCATTCCGACAACCGCAAGTTCGAGTTCCACTCCCAGCAGCACAGACTGCGAATAACACGCCCACGTATCATTTAAATCATTATGTCAATTATATTTTCCAGACATTCCAGTAAATATTAACAGTTTAATTAATTTTTTGTATCTTCTTACTCAATAGTAATTTTTACAAATATTCTTAATGTAAAATTCACTCATTGCAACCGCATTTATCGCCAGAATATATTTACTGTTAAATTAATAAAATTATTCAAGTCACTCATATTACTTCAATATTTACAGCATTTTTTTCTGTGTAGAAATTTTTGAAAAATAAGAGTTTCAAACAGGAATCGAACCTGATACCAGCAAATTGCCAAGTCAGGGCTCCAACCACTGTTGCATCGAACCCACTGTCTTTCCTGATAGGTGCTGTTTCTTTATTTTTCTGCTACGTATATATTCTTAGGCGGACCCTCTTCAGCGTGTAACGCCACGTTACTATGTTTATACTAACGTGGTATAGTAACTAATGTACTAATTATATATTACCAATATTTATGTTCCAGAGATTTTGTGCAATCAACAAAATATACGTGACACCATTTGAACAAATATTCAAGGACTCTTATGATACGATACACCGACTTGATACAAATAAATTAAGAAATGTATCCAAATTCTTCGCACATCTATTGTTTACCGATTCAATATCCTGGGAAGTTTTATCTTGCGTAAAATTAAACGAGGAGGATACTACGAGCTCAAGCCGTATATTTATCAAAATTTTATTCCAAGAACTTTCCGAATATCTTGGGCTTTCAAAATTGAATCAACGTGTTAAGGATCCGTAAGTAACATTGTAAATCATATAATATACCACATTTAGCAGTCTTGCATGGATAATCATTGATATTAGGTTTCATGATTTGTCATTTAAATTGAGTTTCATGGGTTTCTATTCTGATATAAAAGACAATATTTAGGGTTTTTTTTTCATTGAATAAACCAAATGATCATTTCAAATTCTTTAGGTTTATTTGGGTACTTAATAAATGTAAAAAATACTAATTACAATAGAACTTCGATTAACTGAATCCCCGGTTCATTCGAATTATAAACGTAATTCATTTTTCCGGCTAGTACAATTCCAGTGTACTGCATACGAACTCATGTATTTTGATAAATTTAAACCCGTGACGGTTCAAGCGCCGAGGCAGTGACCGTATTTCAAAATCAGACATGTCTCGCGCTTCGCCCAATCGCGCGGTGCTCGTCGCTCACGGGAGGTGCCGAGGCGCTAGAAGATACACGGTTGAACCCCTCCACTGACAAGCCGATCCCAGTTAACCCTTTGAAGCATACATTTTTTTAATAATAGGATTTTTAAACAATTTCGTATACACGGGTTTTTGGGGTTGCTGATTATGAATACGTTATCATATGTTTTAAATTCAAGAAAGCGGATTCAATATGGCGGCACAAAAATTTGAAAAGTATAAAATATATACTATGGATTCGTAATCAGCAACCGCAAGAATCCCCCCCCCCCCCATACACATTTTCATGAGATTTACAGCGTTTTTTTTATTTTGAGTCCGTCATATTGAATCCGGCATTTTGAATTCCTAAATTTCGATTTCAGATTCATAATCAGCAACCCCAAAAACCTCTAAGGACTAAGTCTTGAGCAAATATTCATAATCACGTCGTAGAGAACACATTTTTTGTAAAAAAAAAAAAAAAACTGATTTCCACGATTCGTTTATTTATACCTTTATGTTAATGAACAATAGAAGTTGGATGCAATTTTTTCTGGACTCATTGATGTGTTGGGGACCTTGTTATTATAGATCAATACTCGCATTCTCAATGAATCATAATTTTCAAAAGCTAAAGACGACGGGGAAAAAGGTGGATCTAAAGTCGAGCCACCATGCTTCAAAGGGTTAATCGGAGTTCTACTGTAACATTTTTTTTAATAGTATAGCTTGCGGTAAAATTGCCGCCTCTGTGATGTTATTCCTCGGTGGCGCAGGCGATTTCAGCTAGTTAGAATCATTTGAAACAAATAATTTGAAATATCCTTCATTTGTATGGATATGGCTATCGCAGGTAGGAGAATGAAATACGTATTGAGGGTGACACAATAACGAAGCTTTCTCCTTCCGTAAAATTGCACAATTAACAAATGGTTTATCCCCAATTTCTTCAATTCCGTTTAGTCATTCACAGGACAGATTTGGTGTTTAAGCGCAACTTGAAAAAGTTATAGAAAAGCAAAACAAAAAAACAAGATGATCCCACAGTCCTGTGATTTCATTCATAATCTTGAATACAAAAACTATCGTATCTCTCTAATCATTTATGTTGCTATTATTTTATTCTTTTGTTCAGTTTCCTGTTTTCCACCTAATCACGTCCTTTAATTTATGACTTCGAGTTCGTTTTCTTTTATTTTTGTTATTGCATATCTGCGACTGGCGTAGTTTCTTCGTTTCACATTTAAATTGTCGAATTATTATCTTGCGCGCTCTGCAACCATTATCGCAGTTGATGAAGCAAGCAGAAGATGTGTGACAGTGAGGAGACGATGGCGCTTTCGTAACCATCCAGATCACTGTGGAACATTTACATTGAAGTAGAAATAATAATTTTAGTAACACACTTCATGATATTGAAATGTTTAATTCATAAAAGCATTGGAAAAAATCGATTTATAGCGAAAGAAAAAAGCATGAGTGCAAGCGTTAGCTACGGAGAAGACAACGTATTTTTGTATGAAGATCAAAGTGGCTGGGAGGCGCATTGTCACGACAAAGTACGTACAGCGTTCAACCATTTTCCAACTTCTGACGAATATGCATTTTTATACGCACTACAGTATTTAATACACCGCAAAGATACTCGAGATATAAAACTTGATGTAAGACGCAGTGGAAGCCACAGAGAACACCTCCAGATAAAATAGGGAAACACAAGAGGGCTTTTTATTGTCATCGCGAGTCGAACAACGGGAATCTGCGAATCCATATCGTCGGGGAGCTGTGACATACGCGATATATACATAATACTTGTTGGATATTGTGCCGCCCTGCGAAACGTAAATTGTCGAATTCAGACAATTTTTTCGTAAACACGGAAATCGTATCGGTAGACGTTTTTTTGCTATTCCGATATAACGCAAGCTCAACTTCTCATAAATTTTTGTAGAGAAAGGTCAGCATTTCGACGTTCTTCGGTAATAGGCGACATTGTTTATCCTCGACGATATCTTCCGCTGTGGAAAATAGTCGTTCACTTCAATTGATGTACTGGGAATATATAGATAGCGACGAGCCATCTAAGCCAAGTGAGGCAACCTTTGGCAGTGCAGTTTCCACCACGCAAGTGGATTATCAGTCGGAGATAGTAACTGCCATTTCTTGTTTGAGTTCGACAGTCAAACCAACATCGCTTCTCGTGCTCGGACCCGTAAGGAAACTCCATAAATCGCAATTCCTGTCCGTATTTGCTGAAAATGCAGAGAATGTTAAAAATTAACGAAGTGAGAAGACACCTAGATTTGTCGATCGGGTGGTCGCTTCGGCAAGGTTAATATCGCATTTCGTTATATTATCGTCAACTCAATCGCAATCTTTACATTCGTTATATTATAATAATTTTTTATTTTTATCCAAATTTTCTTTTTTAATATTTATATAATTTCTGCCTGATGGGGGGGTGGTATACAAGTACAATAATTTATTCATTGAAAATTATTATACTTACAATCGGGCCAACTAACTTTGTCCGCATCAAGAGCAGCATGTTCACTTAGAACTTCCTCAATAATCGAAGTTTGCGCGCCGTTTAAACTATTCGCCGTGAAGAAGAACCCCCGGTATCTTGGGTCGAGATATGTCACTTTTCGAAAATGATCGTCATGATCACTGAATCGAGTGTCAATTGATTCTCGGACATTATAAGCGAAATTGGTAACCATGGATTGTGATGATGATCGCTCTATGATTTTCCCCAGTTGAAAATCAATGCCGTATATTAATGGAATTAACATCGACAGAGTCGGATATTTCGCGCTGTATGACATTTCTGTTGCTTGATTGAGAGGTTCCAAAAATTCGACCAAGTCCTTGAGTGTAAGCCATTCCTCGCTATTCAGCGTATTCGACATTTTTGTACTCGACATTACTTATGCCAGAGGTTGCTGCAATTGGATCATTCGTCGGAGCATTTGGAATTCTGAATTCCAGCGCGTTTCAACCATCTGGACGAGTGTCAAAGCCGCACTTTCATCGCTTTCTTCTTGAGCTTGTCGCAATGCCTCTTAGCAGGATCGGAGTGATGAAAGTGGGAAACTACACTTCGAGCTTATAGATGAGAACAAAAAAAGTAATGAGAGAAGGAATCCAATCCGGGAAAGGGTCTGAGAAACGGAGTATGAGGATATGGAAGAAAAGCCTACTTTTCTGATCAACGCTTCTCTAAGCCTGAGGTGCACTTCTTCGCATCGCCCAGAGCTAAGTTTAGCGTATGAGAAAAACAATACAAATTTGTCCAGCCAGTTGCTCTTATCGCGGCGGTCATATTTCAGGCGTTATCGGTAACGGCATAAATCGGAAGATTTTCGGCGGCACGAAGTACTGGCCACTCTTCCATCATTTCCTAGAGTTTTTTTGCAAAGATTCATACCAGTGTGGTGTCCCTCCAGCAATTGCGTACCGAGCGTTATATTTTTTAATTCGAATTCGACTGTAATGTAGTGCGCTGTCAATGAAATATATGAATGACCCGCACGGGATGTCTAGTCGTCTGTCGTATAGGAGAGGTAAGTGATGCCATCTTGAACATCAGCGTTGAGTTCTGCTTACTTCATCTTCTTAATCTCTTCGCAAAGACGAGGCATGAAGTTCCGTGACACTGTCGTACGGCAGGGTACTTTGTACTCGGGTAGTATACCTTCCATCAGTTTTCGGATGCCACGATTTTCTACAAAACCATAGGGCAGTAAATCTACATAATCATTCGCGTGATTAAATCATCGATTTCCTTTTTTCGATCAGGCGATATGGAAGTTCGTCTTCGTTTATTCGCATTTGCTTCTTCTTCCAGCTCTCTTTTTCGTTTTTCTCTCTTGCATTCACATTTTTGCCATGCCTTTGGATAAGTCGTTTTGAGATGAGAGAACAATGACAAAGTTGTGCCTGTTGATATTTAAGAAACCGATTATTATTCGTTCAGATTTGTCGAAAAAGAATACAACATTTTAGGACGATAGGTGAAGCTTTGGTACGGCTCGGAAACATTCAAGAAATTTTCTTTGGAGTTTTAGATATCTCATTACCCATGTAAGAAAGTACAGCAGGCCTAATATTGGGCCAGCATCGGTGGCCATTTTTCCAGTAATGGCTCAATAACAACAACCATGACTGGCCTAGTGATGGTTAAGAGTCGGATGGTAACTTGGGCCCAGCACTGATTGCCAATGTTGGCCAATAAATGAAAATAATATTGGCCCATTAATGAATGCAATATTGGCCCAAAATCGTTAGACGGTACTACGCCTATGATTTTCAACCGTATATTATGGCAAATATAAAAAAATAAATAATAATCGTAAATAATTTGCGACGAATAGTGGTCCACAGCCCGTACGGAAACTGTATTCTGTGCTCGGGCGGAGGACGCTGGATTGGTTGCTGTAATGGTAACAAAACCACAGAGTCCTCTTAACGGACGGTATAGTCTAAAAAAATGATTCTCTCACGAATGAGAGATGCTGAATACAATACTAGGTTATTTAAGATAATGTCGAAATCGCATTAAAGTAACAACAACATCGAAGTACTAATTATTCTTAGGGTCTTCCCATTCTGCTTGCGAGTTGCAGTGGCCATCTGGTGGTGCGGCAGCAAACTACTGCTCGCTCGTGCTTCTCGTATACTTTTGCATTCCTTAGGGACTCTGGTCTTATATGTAATTTTACTCTTACTAAATGTTACTCTTACTATTTCGCCAATTATTGGCAGTAGGACATTGGCCAGTATCGGTCTAAAAATGACAAATATAAACAATAAATAACGCTGGTATATGATGGGCAAGCAATGATGACCCAAAGCTATTAGTCTATATCCGGCCCATCATTGGCAGTAGTACATCGCCCTAGTGTTGGTTGGATACTGGCAATTACTAAAAACATAACAATACTGGTGACCAATACTAACCCAATTACGGCCCAACATAGACAAGTTACGCTTGGCCAATTATCAAGAAGCATATATTGGCCAAGGCTTGGGCCTGTTGTAAGCATTGGCAATTCCTACATGGGATACTCCGTACGTTCCAAATGGCTTCATCGCTTTTTATAACTTTTAATAGAGACTACCGGGCAATAATGGTCCGTTTGTTTGAAATTATTCAGCACGATAACGCAAAAAATGTAGCGTGTATATAGAAATTTTAATTAAAAAAAAATAAATAAATCAATATTCAAATTCAAACTGAATAGAATTTGTCGAAACATAGTATAAGCAATGAAGAGTGACTCCTTTACATTCCTGCCAAATTTTAGCTTGATCGATCATAACGTCTACAAGTTATAGATATTTAAATTTCCATTTAGTGAACTATAATATTTTACAAAAGATCGTCAATGGCAGACAGTCAACATAAATTTTATATACTTACCACATCCGATTTTGTATTTTTTATTACACTTGGTGCATTCGGCGAAAGCAACCGTATCAACTTTCGATTTTGTGAAGTATTTCCATATGACACTACCTTTGTTTGCAGTATTGTTTTGTTGGTCTGGTACCTGGCTGTAAGCTTCATGGTCTTCCTGTTCCACAGCTTCCATTGGTTCGGACATCTCGAGTAACCAACGAAAAGGAGTACAGAAGGAAATTTAAATGAGCCACCAACGCTCCGAAAGCACACGAACAAAAGAATATTTCATTCCCTTTTATGTATTAATTTACATATTATAGATACATTAATTGATCTATTATTCACTTTATACTTAATTGATGAAGTTTTTAATTCAAGATCGATATCTGGGCTTGATTTAACTTGGCTGTATTCGTTTTCCAGCGATTCGGATTTCGAGAACCGACAGCTGAAGTCACTTTTTAAATCGTCCGTTCGAATTGTGTATCACTCTCTATTGACATGGCGTCGATCTATCTTACCCGACTACTGCACGCGCAGTCATTTTGGTCCGTCCGCTCTCCTAACGGAATGACGGGGAACTATATTCAAACTTTAAACGTGGCGGCTGTTTAATGAAAAGCTGCGTTTAATTATGTCGTGCATATATGTGAAACAATGTTTAAAATGTTTTTGTGACTAATTGGTTTTCTTTTTCACTAAAATAAATCTTTACCACTAAATAGTTATCTAATACTAATAGATCGATCGACTATATCAGAGGAAAACATATGTTGTACATGCAAAGAGCTGGGAGTGCAGGAAGAGACTGGTCCAGCATGTAGACACGGTCGGCGTCCAAGAGGGCCTGTTACCATTAGTGTCCCTCACCCCCATATTCACTCGCGAATTTCAATTTTCAATAGGTGCAATGGCGCACAGTTTGATGGTGCACATATTATTGACTGATTTTAATGCTTTCGTTAGCTAATGGCAATAATCAGAACGCATGTGAAGGAAAAACATATGCGCCATGGTGCTTGAATTCAGTCATTCAAACTTTGTGAAACGATTCAGTTTTAACTTAGTCGAAATTGGCAGCATCATTGTGCTTTGCGCGCGCAAGTAAATTCAAGGCTAGGATTGAACGAAAAAATCTTTTTACATTAGAGACCAGTGTCAGTGAAAAATGGTGAGCTAGCCTTTATAAAGTCGTGACCATATTCACAGATTTTTCAATTATTCATGAAAATTTGAATTATCCACAATAATTTGAATTATTCGAATTTTTTAGTAATCGCACATCCCCAGTTTAGACCTAAGCAAGCGTTATACTATTGTATAAATGACATAGGGCCTGAGCTGCCGCATGCTTAAACAAAAGAGTGGGGAGGACACGAAGCATCACACACAGAGGAAACTAAGATAATAGGGAATACTGTGTAAAACTATGTTCTATCTCATTCTCTTGTTCGCTATAAATGAGCTCATCTCTTATCAGTGTCACTTTTTTGTTTTATAATTTTCAATTCACAGTCCCGCTAAAGAAGTTTCACTTTAATAATGTCCTATTGCCCTAAACGCTTCTCTCTCTCCCTCACACATACACACGCGCGCGCGCGCTCACTCACTCATATATGCGCAGAGAATACAGCGCACGCGCAGGACAGAATGTAATGACGCGTGTGAACCTAGCATCTCAACTATTAGCATCTCACAAATAAACTTCATATTTACTTGCATCCATCATAGTTCCACAGTTCTTGATA